>SIJG01000170.1:166060-223511 GCA_023374025.1 Heterodera schachtii
TGACGTCAGCATCTTTGCAGCATATAGAGGACAATTATCCTTTTTCTGGCAAATCGTCGCATGGCAGAGTGGTAGTCTGTTGAGTTTGGTGGCAGACCAAAAAACTCGAGTCCACTTGCCTGCGGCTATTTTATTGCGAATTTTCACCGGACTACAGTACCCCTCGCTGTGGTGACGCCATCATCTTTGCAGCATATAGTTGGCAATTAACCTTTTTCTGGCAAGTCGTTTCTTGGCAGTGTGGGTATGTGTTTGTTTGGTGGCTGACCAAAAGTTCGAGTCCGCTAGTCTGCGGCTAATTTATTGCGATTTTCCACCGGACTACAGTATCCCTCGCAGTGATGACGTCATAATCTTTGCAGCATATAGTTGACAATTATCCTATTTCTGGCAAGTATACCCGTGGCAGAGTGGTAGTGTGTGTTGGGTGGCAGAGCAAAAGTTCGAGCCCACTAGCCTGTGGCTTATTATTGCGAATTTTCACCGGACTACAGTACCTCTCGCAGTGATGACGTCATCATCTTTGCAGCATATATTGGGCAATTATCCTTTTTCTGGCAAGTATGCCCGTGGCAGAGTGGTAGTGTGTTGGGTTTGGTGGCAGAGCGAAAGTTCGAGTTCGCTAGCCTGCGGCTTATTTATTGCGATTTTTCATTGGACTACAGTATCCCTCGCAGTGGTGACGTCATCATCTTTACAGCATATAGAGGACAATTATCCTTTTTCTGGCAAGTGCTCATGTGGCCGAGTGGTAGTGTGTTGGGTTTGGTGGCAGAGCAAAAGTTCGAGTTCGCTAGCCTGCGGCTTATTGCGATTTTTCGCAAGAGTACAGTATCCCTCGCAATGATGACGTCAGCATCTTTGCAGCATATAGAGGACAATTATCATTTTTCAGGCAAGTGCTCATGTGGCCGAGTGGTAGTGTGTTGGGTTTGGTGGCAGAGCGAAAGTTCGAGTCCGCTTGCCTGCGGCTAATTTATTGCGATTTTCCACTGGACTACAGTATCCCTCGCTGTGGTGACGCCATCATCTTTGCAGCATATAGTTGGCAATTAACCTTTTTCTGGCAAGTCGTTTCTTGGCAGTGTGGGTATGTGTTTGTTTGGTGGCTGACCAAAAGTTCGAGTCCGCTAGTCTGCGGCTAATTTATTGCGATTTTCCACCGGACTACAGTATCCCTCGCAGTGATGACGTCATAATCTTTGCAGCATATAGTTGACAATTATCCTATTTCTGGCAAGTATACCCGTGGCAGAGTGGTAGTGTGTGTTGGGTGGCAGAGCAAAAGTTCGAGCCCACTAGCCTGTGGCTTATTATTGCGAATTTTCACCGGACTACAGTACCTCTCGCAGTGATGACGTCATCATCTTTGCAGCATATATTGGGCAATTATCCTTTTTCTGGCAAGTATGCCCGTGGCAGAGTGGTAGTGTGTTGGGTTTGGTGGCAGAGCGAAAGTTCGAGTTCGCTAGCCTGCGGCTTATTTATTGCGATTTTTCATTGGACTACAGTATCCCTCGCAGTGGTGACGTCATCATCTTTACAGCATATAGAGGACAATTATCCTTTTTCTGGCAAGTGCTCATGTGGCCGAGTGGTAGTGTGTTGGGTTTGGTGGCAGAGCAAAAGTTCGAGTTCGCTAGCCTGCGGCTTATTGCGATTTTTCGCAAGAGTACAGTATCCCTCGCAATGATGACGTCAGCATCTTTGCAGCATATAGAGGACAATTATCATTTTTCAGGCAAGTGCTCATGTGGCCGAGTGGTAGTGTGTTGGGTTTGGTGGCAGAGCGAAAGTTCGAGTCCGCTTGCCTGCGGCTAATTTATTGCGATTTTCCACTGGACTACAGTATCCCTCGCAGTGGTGACGTCATCATCTTTGCAGCATATAGAGGACAATTATCCTTTTTCTGGCAAGTGCTCATGTGGCCGAGTGGTAGTCTGTTGGGTTTGGTGGCAGAGCGAAAGTTCGAGTCCACTAGCCTCCGGCAGAATTTTTCGAATAAAAAATTGAAAAAAATAAAAATTATTATTTAAAATAAAAATTAAAAAATAATAAATAATTTTCAGAAAAAATTTTACAAAAAAGTCGCGCACCCCTGCAATTAATTTTCAGAAAAAATTTTACAAAAAAAAGTCGCGCACCCCTGCAATAGGTTTAGGTTTGCAGAAAAAAAGTCGCGCACCCCTGCAATAGGTATGGGTTCTGGGCCTCAGTTGGCCTGGCGCTCAGATGGCCCTGGCAGGCTGCCAATACCTGGCGCTCAGATGGCCTGCACCCTTGCAATAGGTTTTGGCTTGGGTGACGTCACTACAGTATAGGGGGACTTTTGGTCGTCACTAACTACTACCCGGTGAAAAGTCGGCCCGTAACTACTGCCTATACCTAAGGAAGCCTAAAGCTGAAGCCTAAACCTAAGCAAGCCTAAGCCTAAAGCTGAAGCATATACCCAAGCAAGCCTAAACAAGCCTAAAGCTGATACTTCAGAAGCCTAAAGCAGAAGCCCAAACTTAAGCAAGCCAAAACCTAAGCCTGAACAAACCTAAAGCTGAAGACATACCTAGGCAAGCCTAGGCCAAAAGCTGAAACATATACCTAACCAAGACTAAAGCTGAATCCTACACCAAAGCAAGTTGAAGCTATACTCAAGCAAACCTAAAGCTGAAGCCTATGCCCAGCAAGCCTGTACTTAAGCAAGGTAAAACCTATACCTAAGCAAGCTGAAGCCTAAGCCTAGACCTAAGCAAGCCTAAAGCTGAAGCCTATGCCCAAGCAAGCCTATACCTAAGCAAGCTGAAGCCTAAGCCTAGACCGAAGCAAGCCTAAAGCTGAAGCCTATGCCCAAGCAAGCCTATACCTAAGCAAGGTAAAACCTATACCTAAGCAAGCTGAAGCCTAAGCCTAGACCTAAGCAAGCCTAAAGCTGAAGCCTATGCCCAAGCAAGCCTATACCTAAGCAAGCTGAAGCCTAAGCCTAGACCGAAGCAAGCCTAAAGCTGAAGCCTATGCCCAAGCAAGCCTATACCTAAGCAAGGTAAAACCTATACCTAAGCAAGCTGAAGCCTAAGCCTAGACCTAAGCAAGCCTAAAGCTGAAGCCTATGCCCAAGCAAGCCTATACCTAAGCAAGGTAAAACCTATACCTAAGCAAGCTGAAGCCTAAGCCTAAACCTAAGCAAGCCTAAAGCTGAAGCCTATGCCAAGCAAGCCTAAAAGCTAAGTCCTCGTCCAAAGCATAGTCCTAAGACTAAGCCTAAAGAAATCATCCTAAAGCTCAGTCCTAAGCCTATGCCAAGGGAACTCGTACATTGGTATGTTAGGCTTAGGCCTGAGCTTTAGGCTTCTTTGTTTAGGCTTAGGCTTTGGCGTGCTTACGTTTAGGCTTCTGAAGTATCAGCTTTAGGCTTGTTTAGGCTTAGGCTTGCTTGGGTATAGGCTTCAGCTTTAGTCTTGGTTAGGTATATGTTTCAGCTTTTGGCCTATCTGCTTTAGGCTTCTGAAGTATCAGCTTTAGGCTTGTTTAGGCTTAGGCTTGCTTGGGTATAGGCTTCAGTTTTAGGCTTAGGCTTGCTTAGGTTTAGGCTTCAGCTTTAGGCTTCCTTAGCTATAGGCTTCAACTTTAGGCTTGCTTAGGTATAAGCTTTAGACATAAGACTGAGTTTTCGGCTTCAGCTTTTAGGATTTCCTGGGTATAGGCTTTCGACTTAGGCATAAGTCTGAGCTTTAGGCTTCAGCCTTTAGAATTTCTTGGGCATAGGTTTTGAATTGCTTTATGTTTAGGCTTAGACATGCTCAAGTATAGGCTTAATATTGAAGTTTTTTTCACTTTATACGAGTTTCACAACAGGGTACGAGCTGTCTTTTGTACCGGTTGCCTGTTACCCTATTGGAAACAGGGCCTTGTGTCAAAGCCACTGAATGGCTGCCAAAACTTTAATTGCCTTAAAGGCTTAGAATGGGTTGCACGAAAAAACTTCGTCCGTCTGCTGCTACACCTGTGCGAGGGATGTGTGCAACGGGATCTACGGTAAAAGACTCCGATAAACGAATATGAAACAAAAGCTTAGCCGGAAAATTATCTGGATTCCTTAGCCTGAGCATATTTTTGCTAAGGGTACTGTAGTCTTCACCTTTTCGGACAAGTTTTTTTTATTTTTAAGGATTTACCCAAGGATGCAAACACGATATCAAAATGAAAACAAGTACAAAGAACGAGCGAAGAGTTCAAAAAATATTCATGAAATTATTGTATTTTGGGAAAAATATTAGGTGAAAAAAGTAGAAATATATGAAAAATATTACAAAATTAATAAATAATTTGAAAATAAAAATGAAATTATGGAATAATTTCGGGTTCATATTCCTCATCTGTGTGCAGGTTCACATATAAGTCAGGGTTATACCGACAAATATACGCGCCTGGGGTATTTATCGTACAAATTAATTTGTCGGTTATTCCTGGTCCCACCCAAGTTTAGGGTGATACCTCGCAACTTGCCCTTGTATTCGTCCTTATCTGTGGCGTTATCGCTTAGCCATAGCCCGTACGCTTTTGGCTCAGTAAGGGTCACGACAGTGTAGCCGTACGGTAGAGTACCCGTATGTCGGTAAGCAACGACAGAATGCCCTGCTCCCCGAGGGAACATTTGACTGGCCAAATTACATGTACTCAACATGGCGTTGAGCGGTGCATCAGGAAGATGTACCGGGCGTTGGGCCTTGGCACACGCCTTGCCTTATCGAACAGATTTTGCGTGAGGAAAATCACGGAAAAAAAGCAAGTTCAGTTTCGTTTATTTTTGGGTAATCCATCAGAACAACAACAATGGATAAGTGCTTATGACATCTGAGTCATTTCTTTTACGGCTTCTTCCACGCTCGGACCGGCGGCGTGCACCTCCGGGTGTCGCAGCGGCAGTCCAGGTAGTCGGTTTCAGCTGCAGGTTTTTCGGTGGGTTCGCTCTCTGCGCTCTCCTCAATAGCCAACAACTCTGAAGGATTTTATTGATTTTTTCCGGACAATATTTATTATACCCAAGGGGTAGTATTTGCAGTGGCCCTTGTTGTGGTACTCAACAATGCACTTGAGCTGAGGGTATAGTAGGCGGATCCGGTGTTTTATGTAGAAATACTGTTGGACTTTGACATCTGAGCGCATGTGTGTTAGACCGAAACATCAATTGTTGGAAACATGCCAAGAAAATCCCTCAAACGCGTAGGTTTCTGCGGCGGCTTTCAGCGAAAATGTGCCAAATTTGACCGCTTTGGTCTTGGAATCACGACCTTGGTAGGTTGTTTTGAGTTTTTTTACCGCTCAGGTAGGCGTTCGCTTTGTTCACCGCCTCAGGGTTGTTCAAATATTCTGCTAAATTTTCGGGTTTACAGTTTAGCAGTTTGGATAGGGCTGCAGTTAGCGGGAGTGCCATAATCTGTAAAAAATCAATAAATTGGCTTGGGGCTTCAATGTGTGTTTGAATTGGCGCCCTTTTGTATCTTTCTATAATCATTACTCTATAGTCTTTGGTTTGTGGATGGGCGTGGCCTATTAATTAAGAAGTGACACAGCGTCTGGAGGTCGCTGCGCCCTAACATCACTCTCACACATCAATCAATATTATTTGTTCTTTCGCAGGTTCATTTATGCTTTTAACAATTATAATCATAAACTATTTCCTAATCGTAATGGCTCCGCGTAAAATTCATGACCAATTGGTGTTTGAGAACAAAAGTAATCATTTTTTTAAATTTTTTATAATAATTTAGTTTTAAAGAAATGGATGAGTCAAAAAGAGAAAATTATTCCCCTCAAAATGGTGATGGCGTCAGCATCATTGGAGACAACAGCAACAACAACACCCAAACACTGCTTGACCTACAACCGGGCCCGTCAAAAAGGGGACGGAAGCCTCGCCTGGACAAAATCCATGAGGAAAATGCTTCCGCAGTGAAGAAAGCCAAGGCCATGGAAATTGAAGGTAATTAAGTTTTTCTGTTAATTTGCTCAAATTCGCAAAATTTAGTGGCTGAATCGCCCAAAAAACAACCGAAAAATGTGTTTGACTACCCTTCCATATTTTGGAAATTGGGTCGCCCCAAGGTTTTTAACAAAATTTTGTTAAAAATTGGCAAAATGTTTAGTATGGTGTGTTCACGTTCATGTGCGATGAGTGTCGTGGCGAAAATTTCCGGCAGGGAAAGAACAGTTTCAAACTCATCAATCAGAATGGCGAGCAACAGCAGCGACTTGTGTTTGCCCAATCGTTTTGCCATGACTGTGCAAAGCTGAACTTTGACTGCACAGATCTGATCTTGAAGCATAAAAAGAAGGATGAATCGGCAACGACAACGATGGCAAAGAGTTTCCGATGGACCAAAGATGAAGAAAAATGAACCGAGTTGGCACACCAGAATATAAGGACGTTTTTTAAAAATTTATACTTGTTGGTCAAATGACAAACTTTTTCTTTGTAATTCTGCCGAGCAATAAGCCAGGCTTTGTTGGAAATAAAAATAAATAAAAACACATTTGCCTAAGACGTTTGTGCTCGCTGGGGCCGGGTGATTGTTTTGTGTTGTCAGGCATAATTTACCCAAAAATGCGGGGAAAAGACATGGCTTTTGGGTCCTTTTTATGTTAAGTTGGGTACATAGAATCCACAATATGTAATTGTTCACCTGTACAGCAGCAGGTAATACCGTTTCCGTGTACCAAAAGGTCCGAGGAATATGAGAAGCGGCGCATGGCAGAATAGGACAGCTTGAAGGCAGAAGAAAACTCAAAGGAAAAGAAGGCATGGGATGAGAACTTTGCAGGCAAAAGAAGGCTTGGGATGAGAAATTGGCAAAGGAAAAGAAGGCAGGGGATGAGAAATTGGCAAGGGAAAAAAAGGCTGGGGATGAGAAATTGGCTAGGGAAAAGAAGGAAATGAGAAAGAAGCCTTGGGGAAAAAGGCTGAGGGTACGAGACTGGCAAAGGTTAAAGTGTAGAGAGTGGCAAAGGCAGAAGAAAAACACAATTAAAGTGACACATTTTTTTCTCAATAATTTTCATTTATTTATTTTTTTCCCAAACATAGCATCCAATTAGTGATGAAAAACGGCTCGAAAAGGGTTTGGACAGTTTCTAAAATGTGGGCGAAAACTCAGCGAATTCGCTTAAAAAATTAATTTCTTTCAAACATCGTACAAAAATTTATAATTGTAGTTTATTTTGTTAAATGAAAGCACAAGAACCATTTTAGGGGTTACAATTAAGGAAAAATCAGCGAGCTGTCCGTCCTTTTTCTGTCTAACGATGGTTGTCCCCAAAGTCGCGGAGAAGGCACAACTGTTCGTTGGTGATGACAAAGTGGTGCCGGTACTTCTCGCGCAGGGCCCCAAGCTTCGCGGTGGGGTCGAGAAATTGAATGACCTGGAAAATTGAAGGAAAATAAAATCACAAAGCTCGCGAGCGTGTTAAATTAAGTCTAGTGAACTTTATGGGACGGAAGCAAAAACCCACAACGGAAAATTTTTTTATAGTACCTATTAAAGACATAAATTTTCAAAAAATGCCGGACCGGCTAATTAAAACCCACAAAATTTAATTAATAATCTTGGAAAGTAGCTTTATTGTGCTTAAAAACCAGAATTTAAATTACATGGTCGACGAATGAGCGTGAAATACGCTCCACGACCGACTCGGACATTCGGAAGACGCTCATGAACAGCTCGGGCGACTGTAGCGGGCATCCGTACGCAAATGCAGCTAAATTGAGCGACACGGCGGCAACAACGGAAGGAGGGAAGTGGGCCAGCGCGTAGCAGACCAGGGCAACTTCGCTGACGAACTTCGCAAAAGCCCACACACTCTTTGACGGCGAAGTGTAGAAGCGATAGCGATGCAGAAACTGCACGGCGTACGGCACGCTGAGGTTGAACTTGAGCCCGGACAGCACCTTTATAATGCACACACCAAGGTATTTCTATATTTTTTTAATTTTCAACAAAATCGTGAAAAACATTTCAATTTTATTTCTTAAAAAATTAATAATAAGTTTGAATTTTTAAATAAATTCGAAGGTACTATTTTAACAGCATAATTTAGGGTGCCCCTATAAAGAATCCGGTAATTAAAAATTTGTTCCCTATTCACCCGCGGTTCCATCCGCATGATGTGCTCCTTCTTGAACATGTTTGCTGCCACATAGACAAAGTCGGCAACATTTGGCATGACCATTTCTTCGAATTTGGCTGCAATGAAAATGCAGGTGACGCCCAACAGTTGCAGGTTCGTCTTGTTGATTTCTATGAGTGCCAACAGAGAGCGATCAAGAATGTAAACGGATAGGCTGAACCGTTGGTCAGCTTTAAAGTCGGAGGCCAGCAGGCTGCGTCTTTCGAGTTGTCGCAAGTAGAAGTCAACGTCGTCGGCGTATTCAGCGGGGAACAATGTTGCGCCACCACCGAATTTTAACTCCGGAATGTTTGATTCATTGCTGCTGGGTACTACTGTCACTGCTCTTCGAATTCGGTTCATTTGTTTTGATGGGTTAAGTGTTGATGATCAGCCGAAAAAAACAATGAATAAAGAACCTTATTGATTAGAAAAAATAAGCAATTGATAGGTTGTGTTACGACGGGCCGCCAATGAAAACAGGAAAAATCGAATAAACAATGAGAAGTTCTCAATAAAATATAAAATCGTTCAAAAGTAAGGACATAGGTAAATAAAACTGTTAAAAAAATTTTTAATGGAAAAAATAAATAATTTATTTGTAAATTTAAAATAAAAATATAATTTTGTTATTTTAGAAATAACAATAATTTGTTAAGTCTTTTTAATTACTTAATTTAATTTATAAATTATTATTTTAATTATTTGGTCCACCATTTCATTTAACTTTAAAAACGCAAGTCTGAAAAATCCCGTTAATGATCTGTTTATTGGATCACTTCCCTTTTGATAATTTATTTATTTATCTAGCCCGCTTAAGGAGTACTGTAATTAATTTTAACGAATAGAAATAAAAAATTTGATTGTGATGTTGAGAAAAGTTCTTTAAACACAAAAAAATAAATTAATTTCTTTTAATTAAAATCAAAAGTTAAACGGGGGGCAGAACTTAAATTGTGTATTAAAAATAATAATTATTAAGAAAAAATAATTTTTAATTATTTGTAATAATAAATGAATATGTATGATTAATTTTAGAATAATAATAATAATTAATAATTTTAAATTAAATTTAGTTTATTAATTTTTATTTTATAACCCCCCCCCCCATTCTTTTCATTCAAAAGCAAAAATTAGTAAAAAAAATAATGTTAATTGATTTGTTTATTTGACGGCCTTTCCGCACTCTTTTCCTTTGATAATTGATTTTGTTTAGCCCCCTTAAAGAGTATCGGAAATATTTGAGCTTATAAATAAAATGTTCTTAAAAACATATAAATAAATTATTGGTTGTTAATTTTGTTCAAAAGTAAAGCTGTAAATTAATTGGTTACAAAAAAAATAATAATAATAAATTTTAATGAAAAATAATTATTTATTTATGAATTTAAAATATAATTATTATTATTAAGGTTTAAAATTAAATTAATTATTTATTTTAAGTTTTTTGTAAATTTTTGTTTGATAAAGAACAGTTTATAAATCCTTTTAATTAATTAAGAAAATTCCTTTAATTGTTTTCTTTATAGGGCACCTTTCCACCACCCTTCCCTTTTGATAATTGATTTATTTATTTGGCCCGCTTAAGGAGTGCTGTAATTATGTGAGCGATAAAAATACAAAATTTGATGACGAGGAGAAAAGTTCTTCAACAATAAACAAAAGAAACTGCTTTTAATAAACTGGGGCGGTACATTAATTATTTCAGCCAAAAATTGAGCAAAAAATTTTTTTTACTGGGTGCTGTTGCAAATGAGGTTACGTTTCCTTCTAATATTTTAGAAAAAATTGACATTTTTTAAATCCAAAATTTTGGTCAAGAAAAAAATGAGGGATGAATTTTTGAGAAGGTTTTCCAATTTTTAATGGTGTATTTAAAAAATTTTTAAATCTAACATTGTTGGTATCATTCGAAAGCTCTAAGTGTTCTCTAGTAGCTTGCAAGAATTTTGAAAAAATTAGTTAAGTTTGAAAAAAGTTATAGCCAAAAAAGTTGGAAAATCTGGTTTTTTGAATTCGTCTGACCATAACTTTTTATAAACCTAATGAAATTTTTGGCAATTTTGCAGGCTAATAAAGAGGTGGCAAAATGCTAAAATAGTGGCAAAAAAAACTATTTTAGTGATCAACTTCCAAAATTTTTTTATAGTGGCAAGCTCCAAAATAGTGATTCCTAGTGATGAAAAGTGGCGCTAAAACAAAATTTTTTGAAAAAGAATGTGTTTTTTGTGCATTATAGATAGTTAAAAAACTAGAAAAAGCAGAATTTCTTTTAAAAATGAAATAAAAAATGATTTTTCTTTGACTCGATGACATTTTTTGGCGATATGTTCAAAAAATTTCAAAAATTTTACACAAAATAAATCTGTCGAAAAATAATCCCCCCTTCTCCATTTATCCCCCAATCTCTAATTATCCCCCCCTTTCTGAAGAGGTTGAAAAATAATCCCCATGGGGGATAATTAGAGAAAATACGGTATGCATCAAAAAGTAACATTTTATTAAGAAATAAATAAATAATTTTTTAAATTTATTTTTGAGTTTAAAATGAAAACATTTATTATTAATTTTAGAATAATACTTAATCAGTTTTAAATTAATTTTAATTTTTTAATTTTTATTTTACGATCCCCCAATTCTTTTCCATTCTAAAGTGAAAATGTCAAATAATCATGTTAATTGATTTATTTGACACCCTTCCCGCAATTCTTCCCTTTGATAGTTAATTGTTTGTTTGGCCCCTTTAATGTGTATTGGTGAAATCAAATTTGATGGGTAAATTCACAATAAATAAATTTAATTGTTTTTTAATAAAAAGATTCAAAATAAATAATTATTAATTTGTTAGTTTAAAATAAAAATATTCATTATTATTATTTTTTGAATAATTATTTTAATAAAAAAAAAAGAAAAGCTCAGGAAAATTTCCTTATGTAACAAAATATAAAATTTATGGAATAAATAAATAAACTAATTTTAATTATTTGCAAATTTAAAAGATAAATATTTGTTAGATAAGTTTAAAATAAAATATTTATTATTATTTTTAGAAGAATAATTAATATTCAACAAAAAATAAATTAAATTTTGATAAAAAAATAAAAGGCTTAGGAAAATTTACTTATGAAATAAAATATAAAATTTATGGAATAAATAAATAATTTTAATTATTTGCAAATTAAAAAGATAAACATTTGTTATTACTTTAAATAATAATAATAATAACTTCATTAATTCTTTTTTATAATTAATTTAATTAATAAATATTATTTAATTATACGGTCCCCCCTTTTAAATTGAAAATTGAGAAAATTTCATTAATTGATTTGTTTATTTGGTCCCCCCGCCATTCTTGCCATCCTTCTCGTTGCAGTGAACTCTCGCCACACTCTTTCGCCATTCTCGCAATGCTTTTCGTTCACTCGCGCCACACTCTTTTGCCATTCTCGCCATCCTTCTCGTTGCAATGAACTCTCGCCACACTCTTTTGCCACTCTCGCCATCCTTCTCGTTGCAATACACTCTCGCCACACTATCTCGCCATAGTTGTCTCGCCTCATAAGGGCAGACATTCTTGCTTCTCATTGGCTGCTGCAGCAGTGATGACGTCATTTTTCACTTTATGAGAGCAAATTAATGCATTCGTTCCTATTGCCAGTGTGGCCGAGTGGTTAGTGCGTCAGTCTGGCCCCCCCCTCTGGGGTTCGGATCCGCTCGGTGCGGGGAATTTTTGATGAATTTTAAACGACTTTAAATTCAGTGTCTTAAGATGTTTGACCTTTAAGATGTTTAAAAATTAATTTAAAATTAAATTAAAATTAATTAAAAAATTTGTATAAAGTCGCGCAGTAAAAAAAGTCGCGCAGTAAGAAAAAAGTCGCGCACCCCTTGCAATAGGCTTGGGTTAGCAAGAAAAAATCAATAAAATTATTTGCATAAAGTCGCGCAGCAAAAAAGTCGCGCAGCAAAAAAAAAGTCGCGCAGTAAGAAAAAAGTCGCGCACCCCTGCAATAGGTTTGGGTTGCAAGAAAAAATCAATAAAAAAAATTTGCATAAAGTCGCGCACTTGAAAAAAGTCGCGCAATAGGTTTTGGCTTCAGTACTGAAAATTTTGGCGCTCAAAGCGCTCACTTGGCAGCGCTCAGATGGCTGGCGCTCAAATGGCCATGCACCCCTCCCATAGGTATGGGAGGCTACCGTAATCCGGTGAAAATGGAGTGTGTAACTACTTTTCCGGACAAATCACAGCCCCTAACTACTAGCCCCGTGGCAAAACGGAGCAATTGAACGCCTTAACCAGAATGTCAAAACAGCAATGAGAAAAGTAATCGGAAAAAAATTTATTGAGTTTGATTCCTTTCAAACTCTTGTTTGTGAAATTGAAGCCTTAGTAAATTCACGACCAATTACCTTTATATATGATGAAATTAACTCTTATCAGATTCTTAGACCAATCGACTTCATACTTCCACATAAAAATTTATGTATTCCTCCTATCTTAGAAAATGAAGAAATCAAAGACCCAACATATTACCCAAAAAATACTTCATATGACCAAAGAATTGAATTATGGAAGAAAACAACGAAATCATTAGATGATTATTGGAAAATTTGGACTAATGAATATATACCAAGCCTAAGAGAACGTTATAAAATCGAAAACAAAAATCCAAGAAATTGTATGAAATCTTTTCCAGAATTGAATGAAATCGTAATAATTCATGATCAAACTCCCAGAGCAATGTGGAAAACTGGCATTGTCAAAAATGTCATAACTGGATCAGATGGTATTGTAAGAGGCGCTAATATCGAACTTCCGAATAAAACAGTACTAAATCGACCTTTAAAATTAATTTACCCATTAGAAATTAATTCAAATGATGATAAAGAGAAAGAAACTCTCTCTAATCTTATAACTAATCAGAAACCCAACTATATAAACAGAAAAAGGAAGATAGATAATGCTTTCGCTCCCATCAAAATGAATAGACTGTTACAAAATTCATTAACAATTATGCTATTATTGACATTAATTTCACTATGTTCATCTTATTCATATGAATGTCCAAAGGAACCAGAAATATGGAAAACGAAATATACAACTCTATGTATCGAAAACGGTTTTACGGTCAGACAAAATAAATTAACAAAAGAATTTTGCTATAAACAATTGGTTTGTAAAGATAAACATATCCTTAAACGACGTCCACCATATTGTGGTCAAAAATGTAAATGTCCCGAGGATTCAAATTTTGTAGTTTTGCATCTTATAATAAAAGCAAAAATGAATCAGTTAAAAAAATTAATTACCAAAGAATTATTTCATTCTTAAAACCAAATATTTGCTCATTAAATAAAACTGAAAACTGTCCAATCATGCAAAGAAAATTATTTAATTCAATTGTTCTTCATGATAATTCAATTCATATAGTGAAAACTTTAAATTTACTTTTTTCTCAAATTGACTCAATAAACAATTATCGTTGTTTTGGTGAGGGCAATCTGACGATTGGTACTCCAATTTACTGTCGAGAACATGGCTGTTTTAAAAATAATTCATTCAAACAAATATATGGAACGAAGTTTTGCTTTTATGAACCATATGAAAAGATTTACCTTGTGAAATCTGACAAAGAATTAATTCAAATCAAAGCATGGGGAACTATTGAAAAAGTTTTTTACTTACCAAATAATTTAAATCAACCATTCATTGAAAATAGACGGAATAAAAGAGAAGAAAACTCTTCAATCAAAGAAGAATCGACCATTGAGTGTTTAAAAGGAGGCATTATTATTAAAGCAATAAATGATATACAAGAATTACAAATTTCCATTGAGAATTATACAATTATAAAAAAGAACCCTCAAAAAGAGGAAATAATTTATTTACCCCCAAAACTTACATCCAGTGAATATAAACCTGTAATTAAATTTATAAGTAATCCAGATAAATCAAATGAGAAACAAATAACATGTCAATCATCTCCCGTATGTGAATTAATTAACTGTCGATTTTGTATGGAATATATTAAAAACCCACAATGTGTTGACCAGATTCACTGGGCATTAATGCTTGTAATTATAATGATAATTTTATATGTTATTTCATTAAGCCTCCAAATTATTCGAATACTCTCACGTTTTATCCATTGGATTTTACAATTTATTTTTAATTGTTTTAAAAGAAAATCCAAAGTAAATCGAATTGGAATTTCAAGACCAAGATTAAAAAGACCATTGATTTATTTAATCACTTCCGGTTTAATTTTATTTAAAATAATTTTTGCTTGTGATGAAGTGACGAATTTAGTCGCTGGAACAAATGACTGTGCTGTAACCCAAGAAGGAAAAATTGAATGTTCTTATGAACAAACAACTCAGCTATCTATTACACCTGAACACTTAACCTGCTTAAAACTCGATAATACAAAAACCAACACCACTATGGAAACACTACAAATTACAATAGAGAGTTTAACAATAATTTGCACGGAAAAATCTGATTATTTTACGAGAGGTTACGAATTATCTTCGACATCACAAAAAAGATGCTCAGGCGCTGGAAAATGTACAGGCCAAACTTGTCAATCAGTAAAAATGTCAGATCAGAATCCCGAAGTGAATGATCACGCAAATAACCAGCCAGGTTATTCATACTGTGTACCATCTTGTGGAGGATGGCATTGTCAATGTTTCCTTGCAACTGATGGATGTCTATTTTACAGAACTTATGCCGAATCAGTTGGTGATGAAATTTTTGAAGTTGTCAACTGTCCATCTTGGACTATTCAGGCAGCAATTAAATTGTCTATTAATCCAGAGTTAACATATTCTGTTGAATTGAAACCCGGAATTTTAACACACATTGGTGACGAGTCTAATAGTTCTATATCTGTCACACTGACTTCGACTTCAATTCCACCAACACCATTATTTGGTTCAACATTTATCATAGTTCGCGAAGAATTAAAAGCAGCAATGGTTGCTAACGGAAATTTACTTAAAAATATATTACGATGTAAAAATAAGGAAGAAGCGCAAAAATTTACTTGCACATTTCCACCAGAAGCGTGTCAATGTCATGGAGGTGACTCCGTTGTACATTGTGAATGTGAAAAAAGTCCACTTACCGAAATATTTGCTAGACAAGAAAACCTTCTACCCATTGAAACGCAGGGAAGTAACGTATACTTCGATTCCCAAATTAAAGCTAAAATACAGCAAACTACTTCCCTACAAATGCAAGTCACACTCAAAGGTCATAAGGTTAAAGCTATTTATGATAAAAATATTTGTAACATTTCTTCTATTTCATTAAAAGGATGTTATTCTTGTACTAGTGGTGCTAATTGGACTTTATCATGCAAAACAAATTTTGGTACCGCATTAGCCAATGTGAAATGTCCAAGTCAAAAGGTCCAAGTGAATTGAAATCTATTGCTACATAGTAAATGCTGTGTTTCTCGTTAACATTTTCTTATGAATGTGAGAAATTTTTATATCATTTTCAGAGGATTTCTGTAGTTTAATTTTAAAAAGCAAGCATATATAATTTCGATTCTTATAAATTAATCAGCATAAAAGAATATTTTATTTTTCCTTTTTAATTCATTACAAAATGAAAGCATCAAAATTGCTAGTGAGAAGCATTAGAGAATTGCAGAAAATAAATAGAGAGTCATAACACAGGAATTATTGTAAATTTTTTCAAAAACATTTCATTCTTCTACGTTTATTATGGAAATATATTCAAGAATTAATGTATTTTTGGCACGCTATGCAAATAATAAAAAATAAAACAATAAAAAAATGTTTTATTGAAATCTATTGCTACATAGTAAATGCTGTGTTTCTCGTTAACATTTTCTGATGAATGTGAGAAATTTTTATATCATTTTCAGAGGATTTCCGTAGTTTAATTTTAAAAAGCAAGCATATATAATTTCAATTCTTATAAATTAATCAGCATAAAAGAATATTTTATTTTTCCTTTTTAATTCATTACAAAATGAAAGCATCAAAATTGCTAGTGAGAAGCATTAGAGAATAGCAGAAAATAAATAGAGAGTCATAACACAGGCATTATTGTAAATTTTTTCAAAAACATTTCATTCTTCTACGTTTATTATGGAAATATATTCAAGAATTAATGTATTTTTGGCACGCTTAGCAAATAATAAAAAATAAAACAATAAAAAATTTATTATTGAAATCTATTGCTACATAGTAAATGCTGTGTTTCTCGTTAACATTTTCTGATGAATGTGAGAAATTTTTATATCATTTCCAGAGGATTTCAGTAGTTTAATTTTAAAAAGCAAGCATATATAATTTCGATTCTTATAAATTAATCAGCATAAAAGAATATTTTATTTTTCCTTTTTAATTCATTACAAAATGAAAGCATCAAAATTGCTAGTGAGAAGCATTAGAGAATAGCAGAAAATAAATAGAGAGTCATAACACAGGCATTATTGTAAATTTTTTCAAAAACATTTCATTCTTCTACGTTTATTATGGAAATATATTCAAGAATTAATGTATTTTTGGCACGCTATGCAAATAATAAAAAATAAAACAATAAAAAAATTTATTATTGAAATCTATTGCTACATAGTAAATGCTGTGTTTCTCGTTAACATTTTCTGATGAATGTGAGAAATTTTTATATCATTTCCAGAGGATTTCCGTAGTTTAATTTTAAAAAGCAAGCATATATAATTTCAATTCTTATAAATTAATCAGCATAAAAGAATATTTTATTTTTCCTTTTTAATTCATTACAAAATGAAAGCATCAAAATTGCTAGTGAGAAGCATTAGAGAATAGCAGAAAATAAATAGAGAGTCATAACACAGGCATTATTGTAAATTTTTTCAAAAACATTTCATTCTTCTACGTTTATTATGGAAATATTTTCAAGAATTAATGTATTTTTGGCACGCTTAGCAAATAATAAAAAATAAAACAATAAAAAATTTTTTATTGAAATCTATTGCTACATAGTAAATGCTGTGTTTCTCTTTAACATTTTCTGATGAATGTGAGAAATTTTTATATCATTTCCAGAGGATTTCCGTAGTTTAATTTTAAAAAGCAAGCATATATAATTTCGATTCTTATAAATTAATCAGCATAAAAGAATATTTTATTTTTCCTTTTTAATTTATTACAAAATGAAAGCATCAAAATTGCTAGTGAGAAGCATTAGAGAATAGCAGAAAATAAATAGAGAGTCATAACACAGGCATTATTGTAAATTTTTTCAAAAACATTTCATTCTTCTACGTTTATTATGGAAATATATTCAAGAATTAATGTATTTTTGGCACGCTAAGCAAATAATAAAAAATAAAACAATAAAAAAATTTATTATTGAAATCTATTGCTACATAGTAAATGCTGTGTTTCTCGTTAACATTTTCTGATGAATGTGAGAAATTTTTATATCATTTCCAGAGGATTTCAGTAGTTTAATTTTAAAAAGCAAGCATATATAATTTCGATTCTTATAAATTAATCAGCATAAAAGAATATTTTATTTTTCCTTTTTAATTCATTACAAAATGAAAGCATCAAAATTGCTAGTGAGAAGCATTAGAGAATCGCAGAAAATAAATAGAGAGTCATAACACAGGCATTATTGTAAATTTTTTCAAAAACATTTCATTCTTCTACGTTTATTATGGAAATATATTCAAGAATTAATGTATTTTTGGCACGCTAAGCAAATAATAAAAAATAAAACAATAAAAAAATTTATTATTGAAATCTATTGCTACATAGTAAATGCTGTGTTTCTCGTTAACATTTTCTGATGAATGTGAGAAATTTTTATATCATTTCCAGAGGATTTCAGTAGTTTAATTTTAAAAAGCAAGCATATATAATTTCGATTCTTATAAATTAATCAGCATAAAAGAATATTTTATTTTTCCTTTTTAATTCATTACAAAATGAAAGCATCAAAATTGCTAGTGAGAAGCATTAGAGAATCGCAGAAAATAAATAGAGAGTCATAACACAGGCATTATTGTAAATTTTTTCAAAAACATTTCATTCTTCTACGTTTATTATGGAAATATATTCAAGAATTAATGTATTTTTGGCACGCTAAGCAAATAATAAAAAATAAAACAATAAAAAAATTTATTATTGAAATCTATTGCTACATAGTAAATGCTGTGTTTCTCGTTAACATTTTCTGATGAATGTGAGAAATTTTTATATCATTTCCAGAGGATTTCAGTAGTTTAATTTTAAAAAGCAAGCATATATAATTTCGATTCTTATAAATTAATCAGCATAAAAGAATATTTTATTTTTCCTTTTTAATTCATTACAAAATGAAAGCATCAAAATTGCTAGTGAGAAGCATTAGAGAATCGCAGAAAATAAATAGAGAGTCATAACACAGGCATTATGGTAAATTTTATCAAAAACATTTCATTCTTCTACGTTTATTATGGAAATATATTCAAGAATTAATGTATTTTTGGCACGCTAAGCAAATAATAAAAAATAAAACAATAAAAAAATTTATTATTGAAATCTATTGCTACATAGTAAATGCTGTGTTTCTCGTTAACATTTTCTGATGAATGTGAGAAATTTTTATATCATTTCCAGAGGATTTCAGTAGTTTAATTTTAAAAAGCAAGCATATATAATTTCGATTCTTATAAATTAATCAGCATAAAAGAATATTTTATTTTTCCTTTTTAATTCATTACAAAATGAAAGCATCAAAATTGCTAGTGAGAAGCATTAGAGAATCGCAGAAAATAAATAGAGAGTCATAACACAGGCATTATTGTAAATTTTTTCAAAAACATTTCATTCTTCTACGTTTATTATGGAAATATATTCAAGAATTAATGTATTTTTGGCACGCTATGCAAATAATAAAAAATAAAACAATAAAAAAATTTATTATTGAAATCTATTGCTACATAGTAAATGCTGTGTTTCTCGTTAACATTTTCTGATGAATGTGAGAAATTTTTATATCATTTCCAGAGGATTTCAGTAGTTTAATTTTAAAAAGCAAGCATATATAATTTCGATTCTTATAAATTAATCAGCATAAAAGAATATTTTATTTTTCCTTTTTAATTCATTACAAAATGAAAGCATCAAAATTGCTAGTGAGAAGCATTAGAGAATCGCAGAAAATAAATAGAGAGTCATAACACAGGCATTATTGTAAATTTTATCAAAAACATTTCATTCTTCTACGTTTATTATGGAAATATATTCAAGAATTAATGTATTTTTGGCACGCTATGCAAATAATAAAAAATAAAACAATAAAAAAATTTATTATTGAAATCTATTGCTACATAGTAAATGCTGTGTTTCTCGTTAACATTTTCTGATGAATGTGAGAAATTTTTATATCATTTCCAGAGGATTTCATTAGTTTAATTTTTAAAAGCAGCATATATAATTTCGATTCTTGTAATTAATCTGCATAAAGAATATTTTATTTTCCTTTTTAATTCATTACACAAATGGAAGAATCACAAATTGCTATTGAGAAGCATTAGAGAATCCAGCAAAATAATCGAGAGTCTAACACAGGCATTATTGTAAATTTTTATCAAAATTTCATTGTTTCCTTATTTGGAAATTCTTAAAAATGTAGTTTTGGCAGGGCGCATAAGAAAATAAAAATAAACGTAATGAAATTTTTGCTTATCGTAAACGCTAATTTTCTATAATAGGTAAATTGAAGCAATTATTGAATTAAAAAACACTTTTATTAATGAAAGCAAAGAATTCTATTAACAAATAGAAACGAACATAATCAATAAATAATTTAATAAATTTATTTCAATTTTGTAAATGGGTGTGAATATTTGATTATTTATTTGATTGGGTTAATTATTGGAACTCATAAATTTTTTCTAATTATCTCATAATTTTAATGTTATTGCTGAAACATCTCAAAAAATTCAAAGTCAAAAATTGTAAAAATGGCAAAATAATTTAATAAATAAAGAATACCAATAAATTATTATTATTATTATGAAATTAATCTCGCGGTAGAAAATACTTGCAAAAACACAAAAAATAAGTGTCCGACTATTAAACAATAAAAATTTTAATAATTTAAATATATCCACAATCTGATTATTATACTTTTATAGAAGCTATTTAATAAAATTAATCATTAAAAAGTCAGACAATATATAAGATAAATTTTATATATCTTTTAAACAAAACTTCAAAAAGGGAAATTTAAAATTTTCAAAATTTCTTATATGAGAAAAGTGTGGAATAAATAAATTTTCAATTATTCAAAACATTTTTATAAAAAGGATTAGTGGATTATATAATTTTAAATGTTTTTAAAACGCTATTTTGATGAAAATTCTTACACTTACAAATATTTATTAAGGAATACCGGTTTTTCATCATTCCGCAAGAAATTACCAAAATTAAGCAGAAAATATTAAATACACAAATAAAACCCCCTTCAATATATGCATATTATTATTATTCGATCTGTAAATAAATTAATTTTATATTTTTTGATTTATAATTAAAGTTTAATTATTTATTTTTCAAAATTTCTCCTGCAAAAATTAAGCGCATTCAAATGTTTTTTCCTTTTAAATTTAACAATTTAATAATTTTTTTTTAAATTTTTTTGAATTATTTGGTAAAAAATTTTAATTTAATTTATTTTTAAATAAATTTTGCAGATTTTGAATTTTCAATATTTTGTTATCGGATTCGGGATTCGAAATTAGATGAAATAGATTATATATTATTTTATTTTTACTCGTCATCGAATCACTTTTTCTGAAATAGGGAAAGAATTTAAATTGAGTATCAGTTCATTTTGTTTATTGTTTCAATTTTATAACTTATTCAAAATGATTAAATTATTTTTTATTTTATAATTTGCTAAAATTTAACTTTAATTGTGATAATTTCTTGTAAAACAAGATCAATAAATTATTATTAATTTAAGTTTTTTTTTAAATTCTTTTTACCTGAAATATTTATTTCTAATTTCATTTTTACAAAACAAATTTTTTTCTGCTAATTTTCGCTGGTTCAAATTTTTTGATTATTATTTTTAAATTATATTCCATTCTTGGCACTGAAAAACGTATGGTAAGAAAGCACAAAGCAATTATAAATAATAAATATTATAAAAAATTTAGATAATCATTTTCTTCCTTAAATTTTAATATTTAACTTTAGAATTTTATGACCTCATGGGATACAAAACACGGGAAATTCCCGTCCAGGTCCCGTTTTTCTTTTAAAATTTAATTGAAAGATATATAAAAAATTGTTTTTTAAATGCTCTTAATATATTCATTCGTTAAATATAAAATGTACGTAAATAAATATATTTTTTAATGAATTTATTTTTAAAACTCCATTTAATTTTTAAAATTTGTAGGACTTCAAGAATTTTTCACTCATATGCGACCGCACGAAGAAAGCTTGCTATTAACAATAATTTAAATTATTCTTAATAAATTCATATTTAATATTTTCATTTATTATTATATTATTTGAAGATTATAAAATGAATAATTTATATTTGTGTTTTTATTTATTTACCGTTTGGACTAAGTTTTTATTTTCGTTCATTTGAGAATTATTCAAAAATTATTTTTAAATAAATTTAAATATTTTGGTAAATTCTATCATATATTGAGGTTAATTATATCTTATAAATTTTTCAAATTTGATTTTCTATTAATTAATTAACAATATTATTATTTTTTTGAATGCTTTGTAATTATTTTAAAAAAATTTAAAGAAAATTCAAACTAATGTTTTCTTAATGAAAAAGTTAAAATATTTTTTAATAAAAAATACAAATAAATAGATCTTGGACTACGTGAATTAGTCTTGGAAATTCAGAGAATTCTTTTAGGAGTGATCAAGTGATATCGTTGTAATTAAAAAATTATTTTAATAAATTTAAAAAATAAATAAAGAAAAGAATTTAAATTATAAAATGTTAACAAAAAGATTTTTTGAGTTAATATAAGAATAAAATGGAAAGTTCTTGAAAAATCTAAACCAAATGTATCATTTTATTTTATTATTTTAATAAATAAAAAAATTTATATTAAATAAATAAAGAATAATATTCAAAATTAACTAACAAAACAATTTTTTTTTTTGATAAAATAATATTTGTTAAATCGATTTATATTTTATAATTTTTTATTAAATAAAGAATAAAAAATTGCTTTTAATTTAAAACAATAGTAATAATAGCAAAGGAAAATATGTCATTATTCTAAATAAAAAAATTTATGAATATATGAATTTTCTAAATTTAAGAGATTATATTCAAAAAATAAAAAAGCTCAATATATATATATATATTTAAAAGATATATTTCAATGAGAAATCAATATTAAATTCACATTTAATCTCAATTTCACAATCGTAGGCATTGGTAAACGCCGAAAAAAATGGGGCCCAACATGGGCAAGAAGTGCAGACAAAAGATGATTATATAAACAGGGGCTTTGTTTACTGTTTGAATAGACCAACAATTGAAATCGACTCAAACACACAATCAGTGAATATAAGAATTACAAAAACTATTAAAAATATTATAAAAAAAAGTAAATATAATTGATTAAAATAAATAATTATTTTAGCTTATAGAAAACAATTCAAGTTTTAAAATGTAAAAAACCGCATGTCGCTACGACTTCTGAACTCTGAGAATTTACATGTTTAATTTCGAACAGCAAAAAAGTACTGTAATTCTTAAGAAAACAGTGCATTTTACAGTAGTTTTGATCACTTCGATATTAATCGTCCGGAGTCTCAGTGTACAGAAGTCGCAGCGACATGCGGTTTTTTACATTTTGTAGCAAATTTTGTGCTCTTTCTAACCGCCACATTCGTCTTCCACGAAAAATTTTTTCCAACCCCCTAGGAATTTTTTCTGAAAATTTCCTGATTTCAAGCCATTTGAGGTTTTCAGATCACCCCGAAGGAGTGGTCTGATCCCGGTGGAGCAAAGGGCTTTTTTGATCAGCATGAAAAGTTATGCTAATAGAATCTTTTCAGATTTTTTCTTACCCTATAGAAAAAGTTACATTTCTTCAAAGTTTTGAGTTTATAATTTTGGAACGGAGCATAGTTTCAAGACCTTCTTCATCTAGAAAACAAGATTAAATGGAAGCGACGAATATAATGTGTTTTTAATTGAAAATTGCATTTATTAGTAAATGCTGCACCGCAATTGAACGCAAACAAATAAGCACTTTAAAGAACCTGAAAATAGAATAAAAGAATAGATGATATTACAAATAAATTAATAGAATTAATTTTTTTAAGGCTATTGATTAATACCATCAAATTTAATTTGGTTAACTTTGAGCCAAACTATGAATTTATATGTGTTACCTATTTTTTGTTTTCAAACCCATTGTCGGATTTAGGAAAGGCGCAATGAACTTTTAATTCAATTTATTTTTTATTGAATTTATTACTTTAATTTGAATGCCTTATTCTCATTTGTTAATTCAAGTTGCATCCTATTCAATAATTGCGTGAGGAACAGAATCTAAAGTATTCATAGCACGCAAAAATATAAATTTGAGATCTTTTTTAATAATTAAAATTAAAAAAAAAAACTTTTTATTTTATTTTTAAATCAATAAATCAATTAAAAAACTTTACATATTTAGACAATAATAAAAATTCTAAAATAATGATGCTAAATATTTTTTATCAATATAGTAGAAATGTTCTAAATTCAACTGTGTCAAATAAGAAAAAGAAGTTAAACTATTTCCATTTATATAAAAAATTTAAATAATAAAAATTTAAAAAATAATAAGAAAATAATTAATAAAAGTGCATTCTGACGAAGCAATTAAAAATTATTTAAAAAATATAAACTTTTAATTAAAGATGCTAATTTTAATTAATCGGGCAAAATATTTTAAATACATTTGAACAATGAAAGTAAATACAACAGCTTAATATTTATTTTTACATCTGTTTAGGAAATTTCAATAAAATTTAAAAAGGAAAAAAGGTTCAAAATTCACAAAAAACAATTGCTTTTATTCCAAAAAACTCGATTATGTAATTTCCTAATATCATTCTTATGATAAATCTAAATCATCAACAGATATTTAAATTCTTGGCCCAATTCCCTGTGCGAGACTGCATAGACTTTTTGTTTTTGTTTTTGTAAACAAATATTATGTTGTTGAAAATATTTGGTTTACGCAGTATTAGAAAAATAGATTAATTAAGAAATAAAAAGATTAATTCAAAAATAACCCAATCATAAAAATAAATAATAATTAAAGCAAAAATTATATATAAGTTCTAATTAATTTTTTATTGCAACAAAATGAATTTTTGTAAAAATTAACTATCCTTCAAGCATTAAAAAGAAATTGAGAGCATGAAAAATAATATAATTAATCTCAACATATTTCTTTGATCTGTTATTATATACAACAATCATTAAATTAATATTTATAGCAATTAATTAATTTAGCCAAAATCATTGGACGAATTTAACGCGGAGAATTCGACTGCAAGAATATAAAAGATAGAGACAATCAAATTAAATGATAACAATATGAAAAAGTTAAATTTATAAAGCAATAAAAATAAATTCAATTTAATAATTGAATAATATAATACAATAAACAAAATATTTAATTTTCGACATTTCACAAATAAATTCGAACTTTAACAGTTTAATAAATTAATAATTTTTTAAACGGCAGCGTAAAACAAAAAAATTTTGTTAGCGGAAAACAAAATACGAAACTCGGTTGTGAAAAGTATTTATTTTTTTAGTTTGAAAAAGCTTTTATTTTAATAGATTTTTCATAAAAATAATTATTTATTTAAAATTTAAAGTTTTTAAAATAATATTTATATAAAAGAAGGAAAAGGCATTAAATGTTTAAAATAAATCTAAATTTTAATAAACATTAATGAAAAAATCTTGGAATTTGTGCACTTAATACAGTTCTTAAATACATTTGAATCCAACAGATTAGCAATTGTTTATGATTTAAATAGTCATTCAGTTTTAATGGCGACCAATTAATTAATTCTCAATAAATCTTGTCTTTAAAATATAATAATTGAGTTAAAAATTGTATACCTTCGAAAATTTTATTTTATTTGTTATTTGTATTAAAATGGCCTGAATAATTTTCTGAATAAATTTTTAAAGAAAATTTAAAGTTGAAGCTAATTAATATTACAATGGAGGAAAAAATTCAAATGTTTCAGTATTTAGTGACAAGGTTTTTAATAAAACGAGTTTTATAAAAATAAGCAATGCAATTTGCTTTAGAAAAATGAAAAATCACATAGTAAGTGAATGCGTATCAATTTGTATATTAAACATTTGTTATATGATCTTAACCATTTAATTGATATTAGAATATAATTTTTGAATTTTTTATTATAAATTTTCTTTTGATTAAATCCAGCAGCCATTTGTTTTTGTTTTAATTTTAAAAACCCGTTCATTAAAAAATTTGGAATTATATATATATAATATTATTTTTGCAACTGATGATAAGTTTAATTGTTTAATTTCAATTTTCTAATTAAAAATGATAATTTAACTTTAACTTAGTCAAAAATTTCATTTGAAAAGCATTCATACTTCCAAGGTGGTTAAATAATTTTTTTTTGGATTTTTAACTCATAAGAATTTTTTCCGTCTTAGATTTTATAGTTTTTTATTGAATCAAATTAAACTATATTTTTCCAGCTTTTTTTTTCGTCTTCGGTTTTTATTTGTCACTTGCTTTTATTTTTCACCACAATTTGAATATATCGCATTTTTCTCTTGGATAATGGATTTTGACCATAATATTTAAAAAAATTCTTTCTTTCATTTTTTAATATTATTTTAATTTTGAGCTATTTGCGAATTTATGTTTTATTTTCGTCATTCGTTTTTTTTTATACAATTAGGTTACAAAAAACAGAAAAAAATTTATAATTATATTAATAAATTTTTATAATTTTTGTGATCATGATTCTCCATATTTTGGACGTTTAAATTTGTAAAATATTAAATATTTTTTTGATCAGCATTAATTAAATGTCCCCGAAATAATAAAATTGATTTTTTGGATAAAGATTTCGCGCATTTTCTTTGAAAAATAGGACTTCATTTCCCGCACTAAACATACCATAAGACAAAAGAGACGTAGGAGAGGGAGGGGGGGGGGGGAATTTACTCTAAATTGATTTTCTTAAAATGTGATTTTTGTTTGTGTCTATACATTTAACTTATTAAGCATTTAATATTTTATGTTAAATATTATTATAAACAATAATCTTAAGTTATCAATTATATTTTTTGAGATAAACTGTATAAATATTGTATATTTTGAATTTGATTAATTAAGTGTCAAATATTAATTAGTATCTTAATTTGTATTTTCATAATTTAATTTCACTCGTTGAGCGTGAATCAAATGTTTAATGGTTTCATCTCTAAATAACTTAAGTCTCAATGAAATTAATAGTTCTTTATTTCATTTGATTAATAACAAAATAAACAATTTTTTTCAGTTCTTTATAATTTTTGAAATTGTACTTTCAAAATATATTTTATTTAATTAATCAAAATTTGACTCCTTCCTGTATATGTGATCTGATAAATTATATTTCTAATTAAAAATAAGATTATTTTTTAATTGTTTTTTTTTAAAAAAATTAAATTCTTATCGTAAAAACCCATATTAAATTTTTTTCTTGCATGAAATATATTATTACGTCATAATACTTTTAAATAAATAATTTATTTTTAGGCAAATGCCTAAAATTTTTGCGCATTTGATACCCACAGATAAGCACGAAAAAAGACTTTTCCGCTTGGTTTGGGGTGTCTACGATGACTTTTATAATGCCTAACTTTGCTTATTTCGGGGTTTTTGTGCTAATCCCTATTTGCCTATTTTTGTGTCTATTCGCCACAAATTTGTTTTTTTCGAAAAAAAAACTAAAATATTTAATTATTTCATTTACAATTAAAATTTTTTCATGTGTTTTGCTACCTAAAAAGTGTTAATAAAAAATTTTAATTTGCCTATTTTGTGCGTAATAGTGCAATAATGCTCTAAAAATAAATCATAAGGGAGAGCAAATTTTTTTGTGACGAAACTTTTATTATTCTTTATTGAATTACTGATATTGCTTCTATTGTCGAGGTTTGAAAAATTTAATAAAATTTTTATCTTTATATATACTGTTACATAATTTTAGCTTAAATAATTTTTTAACCGTAATATTTTTATACCCTACAATTGACTATTAACTTTACAGATTTATATGTTTTTTTACCATAATAATGTAATATGCTAAAATAAATAAATTATTGCAACATTTATTCAATTAATTTACTCAAGGCTCTATGGCCAGTATGGGTCTTTCAGTCCTACAAAATATATAATATTTATATCTCCACAACCTCTGCCGAAATATTGATGCAAAAATAAGAAAACACGGACAAAAACAAATTATAAAAAAGATTAAAATCCATAATAAAATAAAAAACCAAGTTTAACATACAGTATGGGACATAAGTATATGGCAAACAGTGTAAATGAATAAAAAATCGTGTAAAATCCAAAAAATGGTGGGAGCTAAAATAAATTGATCAAAAGCTAAAGATGTGAGGATGGATTTTTTGGGCACTCCACAAATTGAAAAAATTAATTTGGATCGGGTGAAAATCCCAGGGTCTCGAATTTTGAGGAGACTCAATATAGAATCACAAATCAAAGGCTTATAATTGCATTTATATTATTTTATTTTGTTAAATTAATATCCCGAATTTTATATAAATTATATCAGATATAAAATGTTAACGATTCAGCATTTTGTTTTCTAATTTAGGTTTTCATAAAGTAATGAATATTTTTGTTTGGCAAAGCAAAATTTATGTAATATTTTGTTAAAATATCTTTCAATTTATAAAATTTTAATATTTAAAAAAATTTTGTAATGTTTTATTTATTATTAAATAATTTTATTTCAACAAATGTATAAAAAATTTTACTTAAGTTCCATGATCTCTTGGAATTTAAAAGGATTTATTTGTTTATATTTTTGGTGTAGTTACTTTTTTTCATTTATATATATATTTAAATTATTATCTATAATAATTTTAAAACAATTATTATATTATCATTATTAATTTATAAAATATTAATAATATTTTATTGATTAATCGCTTGTTTATCTTTTTTGACTATTTGTTATGTTAGTAATTTTTTTATTGATTCAAATTTTTTATTGAAGAGTATTTTTAATAATAAATTATTGTATTATATAAATATAAACGATTTTGAGTTAATTTTTTTAAATTTATTATTTTCAACAAAACAAATCGATTCAAATTAATTGTTTTAAAGTTATATTTTATAATGAAAATTTTTCCATTTAATGCTCACTACTTTCTGAGTATCTATTTTACCATTAAAATAAATATAAATAAATATACAATTGTAAGAATTTTTATGATGGAATATTGAAGAAAATTTAAAATGTAAATTATTTTACACTTTTTCGAATGCCAACTTTTGTCACCATATTAAATTTTGAATTCTTTTAGAAAATCAGCGGGCTAATTTATTCAAATCTCTGATGGCTAAAAAAATAAACACGAAAAAATTTCTATTAATACAAATAAATTAATATAAAAAAATAAAAACATTCTTTTATTTTCATATATTTATTTATTAATTTTAATAAATTATTTTTGGCAACAATAAACATTTTTAAATTTAATAAAATTAAAAATAACATTTGAATACGGTCTCAAATCCAATTACGTTAGGATACGGATAATAGGAATGACAAACAAAACAATAATGCATTTATTAATATAGAAAATGTTGCTGTTAAATAACATTTATTTTTTTAATTTTTCATAAAAATAAAAATAAGTTTTTTACGGATTTCACATTACAAATAAAAAAAAAATTAAGATTAAGAATAAAGGCATGAGCAGGAAACTATTTGAAACAGATCTAAAGAAGAATATTTTTAAAAGAAAAACAAACATTTTAATTAAATAAAATTCAATTTTTAAAAAATAAATTCGTGCAATAATTTATTACTACACAAACGGAATTGCATTATTTAAAATAAGTGATAAAAATGAATGTGCTCATTAACACTTAAAAAATTACTGCTATACCAAATGTTCATGTAAAATGAAACTGAGAAAATTTCCTATTCTATAATCAATTCTTGAAGTTTATATAATAAATTTCATAAATTTTATTTTAATTAGTTTTTAATTATTCTCACAATAAGGAATATTCCACTACAATTTGTTAAATATTAAAATAATTTAAAAATAGAGTTAGCTAATAAAAAAAGTTACGTTAAATAAAATAAGTTCAAAATACCGAATTAATAATTTTCAGATTAATATTTATAAAAATATACAATGAAACAAAAAGAAAATAATAATTTTTTTTATTTGTCTCATTTTCGAATATAGAAACCACAAAAACAATAAAGAGTAAACTTTTAATAAATTTTTATGAAAAAATATTATTTGTGCATTTTTCATTTGTTTACAAAACTTTTAAGCCTCCGCAACAATTGACAACATTGTGATTAACGAGAAAACAATAAAGATTTATTTAAAATAGTTCATTTATAATTTCATACGAAAAGCATAAAATTTGAATTTGTTTACTGCTTCTGATTTAATATGCGTGTAATATTTTTAAAATATTAAACAAATTAAAGCTCAAATACACAGGACAATAATTTACACTAAATAATATAAACACATTCCATTTAATAGAAATTCGTCAATGTATTTAAATTGTTTGGTCCCTCAAGGCACAAAATTGGCAATTTTTGGCAGAGCCTTGCGGGATCGGAAATCCCGCGAGATGTTGTAAGTCCTGAAATTACTATTTTTTGCCTCAATAAATTAAATATTTTAAAATTTTAAAGGAATTAATAAAAGGAACCTAAAAGTTTCTTTATTTTTTATTAAATATTAAGAGTTTTGAATTTATAGACAAGCTAATTTTGAGTGAATGGCTTTCGGCTCTTTTTACAATATTCATATTTTTCTTTTATTTACTTTTTCCTGAATTTTTATATTAAATTTTCATTTATTATTTTAGTAATATTTAATTAAAAATATAATTTAGGCAATAAAAAGTTTACATAATCAATTCATTCAATGATAAGTGTCTTCAACAGGCGAAAGTACGCATTAAATGAATAATTTTTTTTATTAAATTTTAATTCTCTTCAATATTTAAAATAAAATTGTTTTTAATTTTGAAGTTAAAATATACATTTGAATGATATAATCTACTATTATACATAATCAAATTAAAAATTCATACAAGTATAACACACTCAAAACGTAAGTAGGTATGATTTTGATCAAATTTTAAGAATTTCTGTACCCAAAAATATACGATTTTTTTTAATATTTTTAAAAATTACATATTTATTCAATCAAACAAAACGGATTAAATAAAATATACGAATTAAAAATTAATAAAAATAATAAGTATTATTAAATTAAATTAACCATAATTTTATATAATTATTTCGTTTACTTTTTATTTATTTAACATTTGTAGAAAAATTATGAAAAAACGCAGAAATATGGATAAGAATTACCAAAAATGGATTAAAAGAAATTAAACTATTATTCGCGGGAGTGGATATTATCTTTTTTAGTGTAATCAATTATTTAGCAATTCTTTTACTTGATTTTTGTTTTATTAATGTTGTTAATAAAAAAAATATAAATATATTTATATTTCGAATTCATAATTATTTACCCCTTTACTTAATTTATATAAATATTAAATTGCTAAAAATTTTTATTTGCATCATATAATTTTTAAAAAGTATTAATATAATTTTAAATCAGCATTTGATAAAAAAAATACTGTTTTCGGGAAGATGAATAAAGTGATGCTTCTACTTGTTTCATAAAGGACTCAATTGGTGCAGCGGTTTTTTTTATTACTGTTTATTATAATTTAATCAATTTTATAATTTTTCGATGTGTTTTTCAAAACGGTTGGTTTTTGTTAGAATATAGCTAAGACTTGTTTTATTTAATTAAAATTTTCAAAAACTTTTGTAAATCTTATCTGTTTTAATTGATTCATTTATCTATCTTTTCATTATTATTATTTTACGAAAATTCATTCTATTTCCATTATTTTAATTTTAAGCACAATTGTATTAAGCTTGTAATTTGTTTAAATTTTACATATATTGCAAATGCTTTGTTATCATTAATATTTACGTATAACTAATAATTTAATTTTATCTCAAGATTTAGGAATAAGCATGCCGTTCAGAATTCCCATCAACAAAGATGTAAAATAATAGCAAAATGATAAGCAATTTTTAATTTATTATTAAAAATCGAATGCAATTTAATCGCGATGAAAATTATTTTGAGGATTATTTAAATTTTATTTTAATTCAGGGTATAATTTTCTGAGAATTATTTAAATTTTTTATTTTTGGTTTTTATATTAAAAATGAATTTAAATTTTTCATTTTTCATTAGGCTTCTTTAATAATAAATTTAATTATCGTTCTTTTTTGAATAAAGAGAAAAATTATTAAAATGGTAATGTTAAGGTGGTTTTAGTAAATAATTTGTAAATTAAAAAAAAAATCCTAGAATTTTGATTCTATTTTCATTCAAAAATTAATTAATTTATTACTGAATTTGAGATGAAAATAAAATAGAAAAATGATAAGAGAAAAAAGAAATAACAAATATAAAATTAAAATAATAAAAATATTTCCACAAAATATATATCCAGAAAATTGCAACTTTTGATTCAAGCAAAAATGGTAATAACAACAAATATTTTCAGTAATAAAAATGAATAAATTAAACAATAAAAGATAATAACTATTTTAAAAACAAAGAAAGGTTGATACGAAAAATAGAGATGAATGACTAAATGTATAAAAAAATCATTTTAATTAATAATTAATTTTAAAGGAACAAAACATTGATATTTTGGTACCTTTCTCATTTAGATTGATCAAAACTGACAATGTTAGTAAATTGAATCTCGAAGGCTATCTTTCCACATTTTATAATGTAACTTGAATTTAATTTAATTTTTATTTTATTTCGATTAACTGGCAAATGAAATAAAATTTTAATTTTAATTCAAAATTTATTTTCAAAAAATTTATAAATGCAAAAATGTAATTAAAAAATGAAAATATATTTTTAAATCTATCAAAATATTATTTATTTATTTGCACATTCTCCAGATAAAAAAAGTAAAATACTTCTTTGATTAAACATACTTGAATTTAAAATCTAATTCTTCTTTATAATTCGGATTTAATTGCAATAGGAAATTTAGAAAAAATATTTCGTATTTTTTTAATTATATTTTTCAATATTATTACTAAATCACATTTCTATTTTATAAATAAAATATCTTATTCAATAATAACGCATCTAAAAGTTTATAGAATTATTTAAATATTATTTGGATGTAAAACAATACTAAAATTGTTAATTGGATAAAAATGCGCAATTTACGCTTAAATGGAAATGATTCGGGAGTAAAAAGAAATTATTTTACACAATTTCATATGCAACACAAAAACCAAAACAATTGCATTGAAAAAAAGAAATTAAATTGTAAGAGGAAAATTAATCAAAAAAAAAAAATTTTAGATGAAAAATAGAAAAATGAATAAAATTTAGGCATAATAAATCCCTATATGGAGGATTCCCAAAATTCGTTTTCGTTCTATTCACAAATGACGAGTCTCAAAATGTCGGGTCCCTAAAAGTCGAGTCACCATTCTGATCTAAAATTTCCAGAAAGTTGACCCTTAAGGTACTATTTTTCTCTTTTTAAAATTATTTTTGATTAATTGTAAGAATGTTTATTGTTTGCTTTTATATGATTTTTCGGAAAAGTCATTTTTTAAACTATTTTTTTCCTTTTTTGCAGCTTATTTATTTCTAAAAAATTTTGATTTTTTGTCAAAAAGTATAAAAATTTTCTGCTATTAATAATTATTTCTTTTGGTGATAAATTATTAATTCGTTTTATCGTTTAATTATTTGCATGCTTTAAATTTCTAAATGAAATGCATTAGAAACAGTAATTTAATTTTTTATTTTATTAACTCATTTGTTTTTAAAGTATTCACGACCCAAAACAGAGCAGTAGCTCACAATTGTGATAGAATAATTTTTAATTTTATTTTTTTTAATCTATTTTATATTAAGAATAAAAAATAGAAGCATTTTTACAAATTAACTATTTTATATTATGAAGGGCTGCTGAAGAAAGTATTTTTTATAATATAAGTTTTGTTTTTATCTATTTTTTCTATTTAACATTTTATTTTTGTTATGCCGCTCTTTAAGGCCTCCAAAAAAAATTTTAGAATTTCAGTGGGATTTTGTAGATCAATGATGGTTCACTAATTTTACAAAAGCTGACAGACCGCTAAATGTAATCGTATTGGGTGGAGTTAAATTTTTTTTTTTTTTGCAAAAAATTAAATATATATTAATTATTTCATCAAAATGAAAAAATTTAAGTTAAAATTAAATTTTTAAAAACAAATTTGGTCTCAACATTAAAGTTTTTATTTTTCTTAATATAGAATAGTATTTTTTAAAATTTCTTTTAAATGTGTGTGCAAAGGAAAAATACGTTTCATCTCCCATTTATTAAAAATAGTAAATTATTAATGAATATTGACTATGATTTTTTTAATTATGGTTGTAAAGTTAAATCTAAAAAATTATATCATTTATAGCAATTTCGATTTAGGCGTAACAGTATTTAAAGAGTATAAAGCAACAAATACACACAATTAGAATATTTTTATTTAAAAAATATTTTAAAATAACTTATTTTTTTATAATTATTGGCTTTCAGGAATTCAATGTCAAGGTGTAAGTGGCCTGCCAAACTCTGTCTCGAATATGGGGAATTTAATTATTTTTTATTATATCAATTATTTTAAATTATTTATACATTTTCTATTAAATTTCAATTTTCTCCTATTGTATAAATTTGTTTATTGTTTAAATTGTAAAAAATTAAAATTAGGCTTATTTTTAGTAATCTTTCTGGAGAGACTTTTTCATGACCTTTAAATTAATTATTTATTTTTATTTAAATTTTTATATTCATATAATCAATAGTATAAATTACTTTAAGAATTTATAAATTTATTTATTTATTGAAATTATTTTATTATTTATTTTTTCTCATCTTTATATTTAAATTTCTAAATTTTAAATAATTGCAAAAGTAATAAAAAAAATTTTTAGCGCAATAAATTATTTTATAAATAGTATAATTAGTATATTTTAAGATTTTGATCTATTCTGATTTAAATCTCGTTGCTGTCAAGCCATTCATTTTGCTGATAATGGCTAAAATAAAATTATTAAATTTATAATTTTATTTCTATTTGATTTTCTTCATTAAATATAAAGTAGTTCTTAGAATTAAAAAATTATCCAGAAAATTAAAAATTAAAAGAATGACAAAACAGGAATCGTTTATATGGTAAAAAGCAAAAAAACATATGTAAGAAAATATAATTTTGTTTCTATTAACAATTTGAAACGTTTAAAATAAAAACTGGGACCAATCACAATTACAAACGAAAACGGCGACAATCGAAAAAGTTGCAAACCAATAAAAATGAAGAAAACGCTAATTTAACGTAAATATATAAATAATAATGAAATTATTAAATCTTAATATGTCAATTTCAGCCTTGACGAAAAGCAAAAATACATTAAGCAAAAAATTAATGAAATACATCGATGGAAAGGCTACAGAAGAAAATCCAGTAGTGGAACCCGCAAAATTGTTTTCATATTCAAAGTAATAACAAAAATAAAATTACATAAATTCGGTGTTTTTATTTCAAATTTCAAAGGATTACTAAGCGAAAAAATCAATTAAAATATGTTTCAAGAAGAAAGAGATTTTGCATAAATTATGAAAAATATGATTAAAACATATTTTTTTAAGAATGGTTTTTAAATAAAAAAATTAAAAATTAAAAATTAAAATGAAAATATTTAAAAATTTTATTTTTCTAATCTTTGTTTTGCAATAAATTTTTACATGATTTGTAATAATATAATTTTGTTAAATTTATTGAGATAAATTATAAATTATTTTATTTAAATTTTCAAATTAAGAGACAAATAATAAATTTTGATAGGTTAAATAAAATAAAAATAAAATACACAAATAAAATGAGATTATTGTTGCACTAAAGTTAGCTGTACTTATTAAAACCTATAAAAATAAATTTTTAATAAAGTTTACTATCGTAACAAAAATGAGAAAAATTGTAATAAAGCATAAATATGAAAAAATATAAGCTATCATATTTATTTAATAAAAAAAGAAATATATCATCTGCATTAAAAAAAATTCTAATAACCTCATTTACTTTTTATTTTTAATATGCGTATTATCATCAATAGATTTATTTAAAATAAAATAATTGTACAAAAAAACTGTATTACCCATCCTTATAATATATGGCAGAGTAATTAAAAATTAGAAAAAATTAAATGCAATTAATAATATTCTAACAAGGAAAAAATAAATTTTCATGTTGATAGAAGATTATATATTAAAGTTTCATTAAGCAAAGAAAAAATTAATTAAAAAAATAAAATAATATTTTTAATTACTTGTCAGATAGTCATGAAATTATATCAAAAAAATTGAATTAATAGTTAGAATAAAATTTATTTTATATCCTTTAAAACAGATTAATTTTCAAAAAAATATTTTAATTAATGTAAATGAATTATTTAATTAAAATAAGCAATTTAATAATAAATGTAAATAATTTATACAACCCATTATAAATTCGCAGCATGGGCACATAATCAATTAGTGTGAATTCATCCCGAGAAATAAAAGATAAATAATTATTCTTCATTTAATAAGTTTAATATATTAATTCTTTAAAATAATTTTTAAAAAAACTATTAAAAATAATTAAGAAATATAATAAAGAGCAATCAAAGAAAGTAAAAACCCGCCAATTTTTAATATAAAATTCACCTATATTTAAATAAAACATTTTTAAAGACAATAAATTTAAAAATAGCTATGATTCATGACAAATATAAAAAATTGGAGCATAATAAATCTACCTAATTAAATATATTGCTGTTTTGATGATAATTGAAGTTTTTGGTCAAGTGCGAAAATCAGGGCCGGGCGTAACTGGATTTTCCCAATTACGGAAATCAGTAATCCATAATTACGGAGATTTTTCAATTATGGAAATCCATCAGACGTAATTTGGTAGTTCTTAAAATTTTTTTAAAATATTTTTTATTAAAAAATGAATGATTCAATTGAAAAGCCGGTTAAAAATTTTTGAATTTTTTCAATGTGCCAAAAATCACGTAAAAAATTATTATAAATATCTTAAGGCAGAAAAAGCAACTCATGATGATAAATTTATCCATTTTAAAAGAATCTCTTGTCTTGACTTTCCTATTCATGGAAACTTGGGAAAAGAGATTTCTAAAAAAAAATATTTACCCAATTCTAATTTAATTGACTTTACATATATTTTTATATCATTTTACCATTCTTCATTAGATTAATTTATTGTAAATAGTTCATTATTATTACTAGTTGGATGAGGTGATATTGTATGAGTTGGAGTTTTCTCCTATTTTCAAGAAATTACAAATATTATTAATTTTATGGTTATTTTTTTTATAGAAGTAAAAGAAATATTATTTTGATCTTTAATATTTAAATTTGATCTGATAGATTTCATTTTTTTATAAACCCACAAATTATTTAATTTATTTCTTTAATCATTTTGCAAAACTAATTTTTTCCTGTAATTTTCGTGGTTTGTCTTATAATTAAAAAATGAATAAAATAATATATTTAAAAAAAATTCTTTAAAAAAATTTTTTTGGACGATTTAAATTATGTAACTGTCGTTGTTTTATTATTTTTGCATTTATTTTTCTTTATTGTAATTAGAGAGAAATTTGAAATAGTTATTTTAATTTTTAGGGAAGCCAAAAATATGTACAAAAAGTGGTCAAAATATGCATATAAATTATAAAAGTCTTAACTATTTTTTATAAATTTAAATATTTTAAGCTTCATTTTTATTCATTATTATTGCTTTGGTTACCTTTTAAATTAATTTTTATTTTTCTTGAGAGCAAAAAAATATTTGATAAATTTATTTATTTTTTGTTTTTGACCGATAAATTAAAAGCATTTAACTAAGACAAAAGCCAGAATAAATTGAAAATGAGAAAAAGACCAAATATTTAATTTTGATTTTTTTTATACCTTAAAAATTATGACTCATAATTCTAAGGACATTGTGCGAAATCTTTTATTTCTAATATTAATAATTTTTATTGCTTTTGCATTAATGAATCCGTTGCATTGACGTTTTCATTGTTTAAATTTTTTTAAATATTTTCTCAATGATTCATTTAAATTTAGATCTTTTCAAATAATTGTCTTTTATTTTCTCATCATTAATTTTATTTAACAAAATAATATTATTTGTTCTTTGCCTTATTATATGAATTCATTTTTTCTATTTTAATAAATAAATAAATTTAAAAAATATATTTTTAACCAATTTTTTTAATTGTTTCAATAATTATTTTGAAATAAGAGAATATTTTATTATTTTTTTGTTTCTTCATAAAATTATTTTTTCTAATTCATTTATTTAATGATTTGAAAAAATTTTCTTTTATCTAAAAATACTTAAATGTTTCTAATTTCATATAAATCAAGGTTCAAAAAGTTCAACAGCATTTTTTCGTGAACATTCACTTGTTGCTATAATAGCATTTATATTTTAAATCATGCAATAAATTGATTTGATCTTGGTGAGCCGTCGGAATTGTTGAGTTTTTACAAAAATTTCCACATTTAAATGATTTATTATATTATTTAGAAAAAAAAACGAATTTGTTTAGAAGTTTTTTAATTAAAAATAATTAATTTATGATCAATAAAATAAATTCAAAATTTATTCTGTAAAAATTAATGGTACTTTTCGGTTATGCGTACCAGTGATGCCAACCCGAACCCGAAACCCGAGACCCGAAACCCGAAACCCGAAGTTTTTCTCAACCCGAAACCCGAAAACCCGAACTCGAAATTTTTCGAGTGCCCGACCCGAAACCCGAACCCGAAATTTTTCTCAACCCGCGGCATAGGCAAAAAAATATGCACCGGTAAGAATGGGGATCTGAGTAAAATATTGAGAAGATAAAGTTTTTGAAATGTGAAACATATTTGAATCACTATCATTTCGCCAAATTTAAAAATTTTTGAGAAAAAAACTAATAATTAATTTCATTTAAAGCGTTTTAAAAAATATTTCAACTTAAAGTTATTATTTTTTCTTTTTTAAAAATCTAAAACCATAAATTAAAGAAATATTTGGTCATTTTTTGACAAATTCTGTTAACAAATTCCACTCAAAATTTTAATTTTTTTCGGCGGCGCCTATCGGCACCGCCGCCCCCCCCCCCCCCACCCCCAATGTTCCCAAAAATTTTTTTGGAAAAAGGGCGCACAAAAAAAACATTTTTAAAAGCAAAAAAATTCGTCGCTTGCCTTAAAATTGCAAAAATTTGGCAATTTTTGATGAAAGTCTGTTAGCAAAGTGCACTCAAATTTTTAAATTTTTTCCCGGCGGCGCCTATCGGCACCGCCAGACCTCTTGTTCAAGAAATTTACATTGAAAAAGAGCGACACAGAAAATTTTTATTGATTTTTCATTCGATAAAAATTTTTTATCGAAACATTATAAAAATTTGTCAATTGACCCGAAACCCGAGACCCGAAACCCGAAGTTTTTCTCAACCCGAAACCCGAACCCGAAATTTTTTGAGTGCCCGACCCGAAACCCGAACCCGAAATTTTTCTCAACCCGCGGCATCACTGATGCGTACACAGGGCGAAATTTTAAAAATGCAACAAAGGAGCGCGCGTAGTGGGAAAAGACGTTTGCCTTCGCATATAAAAAGCTAAACAATGAATGTTTATTCCAATTAATGTTATAGTTTTCTATTATTATTATTTTTTAATTACTTTATTATATTACAAGTTAGAAAAAGTAAATGTTGAATATAAACACATTTTTTGGGAATTATTAATGCTTAAAACTTATATTTTGGCAATTTTAGTCCATATTTTATGTCCATATTTTTTTAGTCCATATAATTTCAAGCCCTAATGATCATATAACTGGTATTCTGTTTTTAGGCTTTCTAGGGTCGGGGCCGGTTTGGCGATGACCGTTTTGGCGCCGCGAATTTTGAAATATTATAATTTTTTTGTCAGTTAAACTTAACAAATCTGGCAATGAAAAAGTCAGTTGTTGAGGTTTTTGGCCATAACTTTTTTGTAAACTGACGAAATTTTTGAAATTTTGCAGGATAATAGAGAATCTCAAGAGTTATCGAATGATACCATAAATATTTATTTGGCTGAAATGAGAAAAGTTGTTAGCAACGGCGCCAAAACGGTCGGCGCCAAAATGATTGGTTCCCGTTTTCTACGTACGTGTACATCTCTCTTTTCGTTCTCAATGTATCAGCCTTTTTCGTTAAAAAATTATTTTTTATGAATTAAAGATTTAACGTATAACTATGATATTCTCTGGTACAATAATTGCAATTCAATAATCTCTTCATTTTTTTAAATAAAAAGCAGTCATTCATCAAATTATTATCAATAATTTTAATTAAATAATTCCTGTAATTCATTATAAAAGCTAAAAATTTAAACCCTTATTATATTTTTTTAACAATTCCGTTCAAGTTTCTCTCTGTATATTATATTTAAATGTTTGGTAATTTATACTATTTATTATTTTTTGATTTTGCGATTAAATTGTTTTGAATTTTCAATACGAAAACAAAAATAATTATATTTTTAAATTCTCAAAAGAAGGAATGTTTCACCCGGAACGAATATTAATTCATTTTGGAATGTTGTTAATTAGTAGTTTATTCGTGCATATATTATGGTTTATTAAATTAAAAATTCTTGAATTTGTTTTTCTATTGATAAACTTGAATAATAATATTTCAATATTTTATATTCTGTCATTGACAAAATGTTCTACCATTTCATATTATTTAATGAACGGATCAGAAATTCTCGATATTATTTTTAATATGAATTTATTTTGGTTCTAATTAGAAACTTTCTTATTTAGAAAAGATTTTATTATTTTGTGTGGTTTTTACTTCCGATTTTGTTATTTAGGCAATTATGATATTTGAAATTTTCTGAGTAAAAAATCATTCAACTAATCAAATAAATAATTTTTTAGATCATTGTCTTTTGCGACCAATTGTTATGATTTTTCGCATTATTTTTAACAGATGAATAAAGCGCCAGTTATTATATTTTTTAAATTTTCTAATGATTTATGAGCTACTTTTGTTATTCTCAATTTTAATTTAGCAATCGTTTAATTTTGGTTTTTTTTTGTTTAAATATTATTTTTAATAGTTTTAAAAACCAACCAAGACGCTTTATTTTAAATTTTCTTTTTTACATCGATAAATTTTCAGTCAATGAAGCTAAATTTTTATACATTAGCTTTATGGTTTGCTATTTTTTATAGTTTTTAATCACTCGCCTTTCTTGTGCAACATCACACCTTTCTTGTTTCTAATTGACTCTTGCAATTTCAAATAGTGCGTTTAAATTTAAGAAAGAGTTTTTCAACCCTTAATTTTATAATTATTCAATTTAACACAATATTTTTGAATCTAGAAAAATCTGATTCCAACAACCTTTTTTATTTAATAGATATAAATTTGTTTGTAATAATTATTATTTTACGTGATTTTAATTTTAGCTTATCACTTACATTAAGAAAATTATTTGAGATATTGAAAATTTATTCTGTGATTTGTGATCAGAAAGTTTCAGTTTTTCAAATTTTAAATCCTTTTCAATAAATAAAACACATTGGCGAAAATTCACTAAACTGCCCACGGAAAATGATAGTTCGACTGGGGTTCGGCATGAGTGTATAAATAATTTTTAATTATTATGCGATTATAAAATTTTATTTATACAGATAATTAAATTAGGAATTAATTTCTCAATTATTTTGTAATGGTAAATCAAAAGTATAAATAAAGAAGAAAATTTAATAATATCAATTTAAAAATCAAAAATAGATTAAGAAAAAAATGTATTCACTAATTAAAATTACTAACGAAAAATCTATTAAATATTGAAGAAATAATTGGCATGAAATTTTTTTTATTAATATTGCCATTTCTTACTATAAATTTTGTTTTCTTTAATTATTATAATAATTTATTTGAATTTACTTTTAATTAAGATAAACAATTTATTAAATTTGGTCTAACAAATTTAATTTAAATGGTTATATTTTAATCTTATAGAAATTAAAAAAAATTTCTTCTTATATTCAGACTTTATTATATAAAATAAACATAAATAAAAAAGTTTAAAAAAATCATTTGAATGCAAAGGATTTTTTGCTTTTTTGTCTTCTAAAAAGTACAAATTTTGGCATTTTTTGGCACGCCATATCTCGGTACAGATGCTTATTCCGCAGCTAGAAAATTTTTTTACAATACAACCCATGGGTGTTCATACTTACAAAGTTTCATTTGAGAATCCCACCATCACCCGAAGTATTGGTTTGTATTTTTTAATTTACTTTATTCAATTACTAAAATGATTTTTCAATATTTGCATAAAAAATTTGCTTGCCAACAAATGCAATTTAATTACGTGTTTAAATTATTTAGTAAATCTTTTTTTTGAAAACATCATTAATATATATATATGTTTATTAAAGGTGCATGCTTAAATAATGAATCTAAAAAATTCTAAAAATCAATAAAGCTGAATTTTCATATTAATGTATTAACTTTATAGATGCAAAATGAAAATATGATCATTCAAAAACACAAAAAAAAAATGTTTTTGAAACAAGAATAAAAATTATTTAAAATGAAATCGATACAGAATAAACTGGCAAGAAATCGATGCACTCTAAGCAACTGCAATAGCAAATGCAAATAGAAATGATAATAAATAATTTTATACCTTGTGACCGTGCTGGGTCGTTTCTTCAAAACTGCCAAGAAAAATGTAAAATATAATCGTTATCTTGGCACAATTTCAATATGTTTTGCAATGGTATTCGAAAATTATATAACATTTAAAATTTTCGTCATAAAATTTATTCGTGTGTTACTTGTTTAAACATTATTTTTTTTTTATAACTTTCATTTTTTTAATAATTATTTATTAATTTTATATTTTTAAGGATGTTTTGTTTCTATTTTTTTCTATATCTCATGTTCCATAGGGTTTTACAATGATCATGTCTAGCGGATATTGCTGAAATTATTGAGATATATTATAAATACATTTAAAAGTTTATTAGAATATTGATCAGTACATTTATTTTTTTATTTTTAGTTAAATATTACTTTTGTTATTCCTTTCATTAAATTAATTATTAGTATAAAGAAAATTAATTGAATCCTCCGCTTTTTTGCTCAGAATGCCAAATTGCTTTTTCCATTTTTTAATCTCTGCATCGCCAACTCCAATTTCGCTCTATTTTCTGCATAATTTTAATCCCATTCTTTGGCTGAATATTTCTTTTTTATTTATATCCGTTTGCCATTGAAATAAATTGTTGAATAATATCAATTTTTTGATCAGTTTTGATTTCTAATTTTTCTGTATTTTTTGTTTAAGTCTTAATTCAAACAAAAAACCAATTAAAAAAATATATAGTCATTAGCACAAAAATTAAAAAAAAATTAAAAATTGCAACAGAATATTTTAAAAATATTATAAAATTAAAAAATGCAAAGAAATTATTGTGAATAATAAATAAAAATAAAACATTATTTATTTTTATATTGATTTTATAAAAATATATAATAAATTTTTTAATTACTGTCTGACATTAATTATATTTAATTAACACAAAAGTTAATGTGTTTAAATATTTTTTCTACGAGCGCAGACAAATGCAAGTAATCAAATTAAAAAGCAAAATAATTAATTTATTAACACAAAAAAATATTTTAATCCAATTAAGAAATAATATTACTGAAAATATTCATTAACTGACAAAGGAGCACAACAGACTTCGTATATCTAAATCACTATAAAATCAATTATTATGAAAATCACTTTTTTATTTTATTTTTAATTAAATAAATAAATTAAATTTATTTTTATTGGTTTAAAATAAAATATAAATAAAAATTAACCAATAAATTTTAAAACTCGGAAAATTGCATTTGAAATAAAAAGAATGAAAGGTAAAACATTAGAAAATAAAATAATTATATTTATATATTGATTTCTCTATTGGCTGGTGGAATAACAACACAATTGCTCGAGAAAAAATTTTTCTTTTGGTTAATTTTAATTGTGATTTGCTATTAATATTAAAAATAAAATTGGGAAAATTTGTATTTTGTTCAAGTTTATATGCCTTATGGTCGGAATTATGCTGATATGAAGAACGAAAATGCAAGTAATCAAATTAAAAGCAAAATAATTAATTTATTAACACAAAATAATTATTTTAAAATAAATTAATAATAATAATATTATTACTGAAAATATTCTCTAACTGACAAAGGAGCACATCGGACTGCGAGTATCTAAATCACTAAAAATCAATTATTATGAAAACAAGGCGATTTGCTATTGTAAATTTTATCAGAGAAAAAAATTTGTTTTAAATCTTAATAAAGAATTGCTTATATTTGTTATCGATTTTTAATTAGAATTTAATTTATTTTTAAACCGCTTCGGCCTGCTACGCCGGTCGCGTCGGCGGCGCCAGTTATATTAATAAATGAATTTTTAATTTCTTTGTTTTTTATAAGCAAATTTATAAATTTTATATTGTTATTAAATGTTTAATTTCTAATGAATAATTAAATACTTATTAGGTCCAATTTAATTAAGTATATGTTTGTATTTTTTAATTTACTTTATTCAATTACTAAAATGATTTTTCAATATTTGCATAAAAATTTGCTTGCCAACAAATGCAATTTAATTACGTGTTTAAATTATTAGTAAATCTTTTTTTTGAAAACATCATTAATATATATATATGTTTATTAAAGGTGCATGCTTAAATAATGAATCTAAAAAATTCTAAAAATCAATAAAGCTGAGTTTTCATATTAATATATTAACTTTTAATATGCAAAATGAAAATATGATCATTCAAAACACAAAAAAAAATTTTTTGAAACAAGAATAAAAATTTTTTAATAATGAAATCGATACAGAATAAACTGGCAAGAAATCGATGCAATCTAAGCAACTGCAATTAGCAAATGCAAATAGAAATGATCATAAATAATTTTATTACCTTGTGACCGTGCTGGGTCGTTTCTTCAAAACTGCCAAGAAAAATGTAAAACATATAATCGTATCTTGGCACAATTTCAATATGTTTTGCAATGGTATTCGAATATTATTATAAATATTTAAAATTTTAGTCAAAAAGGCAAAAACACGTATTTAAAAATTATTATAATTCTCACAAAATATTTATAATGAAAAAAATAATAAAAATAATTTTTAAATAATGAATTAAATAACATTAAAAAAATATATTTGTTGTGAGAAATGAAAATAAAATTAAAATGTACATGATTGAAACAAGGGGCGATGGATTTCACATTGCATGATTACAATTATATTAAAAAAACGAAAAACTACAGTTTTGGTTTAATCCAATAATACAAGATTGAAAGAACAGTGTAAAAAGCATAAAATAATATAATAAATTTACTAAAATAAAGAAAAACAAATAAATCATAGTTAACAAAATCGGTCAACAAAAGCTTATAAATGAAATTGTAAATAAAATTAAAAAAAATAGAAACGACATCTTTCTTTTCTTTATTTCATTTAAAAAACTAAATTGCGTCAAAAAAAACACAAATATTTGTAAAAAAATAACTTTTTCGTGGAGACATTTTAAATTACTAAAAAAATCTAATGCTTCAAAATCTGGTCCCTATAAATAAAAAATTATGAAATAGTTTGTAATAATTTAATTAGTCTAGAAATAAATTAAAATATTTAAATATAATTTGAATAAAATAAAAAACCAAAAATTTTCAAAACGAAAATTTATATAACATAAAGTATTAATTAAATAAATATGCTTTCACAAAAATAAAAATTATTAATCAAAATTAAATAATAATAATGAAGTAATGAATGATTATAACTAATTTATTTTCTTAAGACTATGACAATTCTGCAAAAAAAAAAAAAAAAAAAGATTTTATTAAGTCAAAAATTACAAAACATGGATATAGACAAAAGTTTAAAAAACATATTTATATTTACAATTAAAAATTGAAAAGGAATGAGAATTACGATTGCAAATTAATATTAATTGCAATAAAATAAAAATATAAAAGCGCGTTGAATCCGGCGGAAGATGAACATCGACTTTTGGACCAAAGTAACGGGAAAGAAGTACAATAATTCAATTTTTATTTATTAAATACGATAGAACCTTTGCAAATAACAATATTTCAATGTTTTTGGTCAAAATAAAATTTTATTTGAAAAGTATTGATAATGTAAATTTTTAAACAAGAAATTATTAAAAAAAATCAAAAATAATTCAAAATAAATTAAATCCCAACAAAGAAACTATAAAATATGGCCAATTGGATGTATAAATACACGTGTAAAAGTCAAGAGCAACATTTAACATGCGCTTCAATAAATTATACTAGCCTAAATAAATGAAAACATTATTTAAAACTTAAAAACAAACATAATTATTAACGGTTGTTGTTAAAATAATTTGAATTCACAATAATTTAAATTACACTCTTAATTAAATTAAATGAGATTATGAATTAATACACCTTCCAATCAAACGTAAAAAAATACATTTAAAGGTATAATAATAAGACATCGGAAACCAAGTGGAAATCAGCAATATTAAAACAAAAATCAAATTTGAATAAAATTTATTTTATTGGCAATATATATGTAAAAAGTGAATCTAAAAAGAAATCTATTCTTTTAATAAATAATATTAATTTTTACTATTCTTACAAAAAATCATTTATAATAAAAGAGTAACGAACAAATAATTTTTTGATAAATAATTAAATATATTTTTAAAAAATTTATCTATTAATCCTTTAATAACTATTAAGAATAAACTAGATTATTGTAAAATATATTTATAAATATATTTTAAAGGTTATGAGGCAGCCACTTTACGCTGTATTTCCACCGAAAATGGTAAACGTAAAAGAGTTAGTTTATGATGAAGCGGGAAATTATTTAGATGCACTATACCTTAGTCCGGTTGAAGCGTGCTGGAAAATCTTTAAATTTCCTTTACAAGGAAAGATCACATTCAGTGCAAAGGTTGTCTGTTCATTTGGAAAATGAACAAACAATTTTTCTTTGATGAAAATGATGAGGAAGAGACAATAATAGAAAAAAAAAAGATAAAAAAGCAAATTAATGGCATATTTCGATTTTTTTGGAGAAAATCCAAGTGCACCCAATTATTTGTATTCAGAAATGCCTACAATCTATAGCACTTTTGCGAAAGCATGTTTAGCACGCGGATTAACAAAAAATGATGCTGAATGGAAAAATTGTTTAAACGAAGCAAGCATTTTAAATTTCCATCGGCATTAAGGAACTTATTGCAAGCATTTTATTGTTTGGCTGATCCAAAATACCCTGAAAATTTATGGGAACAATTCAAAGACAATTTAGCAGAAGATTACTTAAAAAATTCCCTTCAATCATTGCCTATAAAATTGCTTTATCATATATTAACAAGTTTTTAGCACAAGAAAATAAATCTTTAGCTGATTTTAAAACAATGCCACAGAAACATTAGAAAACATAGATAATGAAGAGAAAATAGATTATGAACAAGAAAAAGAAAATTGCATTTGAAAAATATAAATATATGAATTCAGAACAAAGAATTATTTTTGATACAATCAAAGAAGTTGTATTAGGAACAAACCAAACAAAAATTAATATATATCGATGGACCTGGTGGTACAGGCAAATCGTATATCTTAAATGCTTTATTTCATTTAGTTCGAGGATTCAAAAAACATAACAAACATGGCTTTCTCAGGTATAGCTGCTACTCTTTTGAAAAATGGCCGTACTATACATAACCGTTTTAAATTTCCATTAAATATTAATGCGCAGTCAGTTTCTGGAATTGTGCCAAACACTAAAGCTGCAGAAGAAATTTTAAAAAGTGATTTTTTGTTATAGATGAAGCACCAATGGCACCTCGCTTTGCCCTGGATGCTATTGAAAAAAAAATTGCGGCAATTAACTGGGAGAAATGATTTATTTGGTGGGAAAACTTTCATACTTGCAGGAGATTTTAGGCAAACATTGCCTGTTAAAAAAATTTGCGGTAAGAAGTGAAATTATAGACTTAACAATAAAAAGATCAATATTTTGGAAAAATTTGAACAAAGAAAATTGACAGTAAATAACCGAGCATAGATGAATATTTTCAAAACAAATACTTGATATAGGAAATGGAGAAAGCACGGAATTTGTTAATCTACCTTCAGAATGCATTATACACAAGGATTCAATTTAGTAGATGAAATTTATAGCGACATATTTTTAAATCAACAATTTAATGAGCTTAAGAATAGAATGAGTCTTTCTCCATTTAATGATCTAGCTGATTATCATAACGAAAAAGCATTAGAAAAATTCCCTGGTGAATGTATTACTTATCTAAGTATAGATGAAGTAGAGACAAGCAATAATTTCCCAGTAACAACTGAAGTTATTAATTCTTTCAATGCCCAGGGTTTCCACTTCATGAATTAAAATTGAAAACAAAACTGCAAAACTATGCTTTTACGGAACATAAATATTGAATCTGGGCTTTGTAATGGACAATCTTACAAGTTATTGATTTAAAAAGAAAATTTATTAAGATGTATAATTCTTGGAGGCGAAAAAGATGGTAAAGAAGTTATATTCATAGAGTAACCTTGATTACTGAAAACGAATTTTCTGTTCCCTTGAAAAGACACCAATTTCCCGTTCGGTTAGCTTTTGCTGCAACTTTTAGAAAAAGGACAAGGTGCAACATATAAAAAAGATAGGAATAGATTGGACACGTCCAAGCTTTTCACATGGTCAAACTTATGTGGCTTTATCGCGTGTTGGTTCTTGGCAACAAATAAAAGTGAAATTAGCACCTGAAAATGTAAATGCCAAAATTGATAATATAGTTTGGAAAGAAGTTTCATAATTTTTTTCTTGGATTTATCAATTTAATATTTTAACAGATTGGAGATGTTTTATGCAAAGCATATTAATTTTTATCAAAATAGAAAATTGTTAAATAAATTCATTTTTTTAAATTTATATTAAGATTTTTTTTAATCATTAAAATTGAGCCAATTCAAGGTAAGTTAATCGCTAACATTAATGAGGAGGGTGTAGCGTGTGATAGGGCGGGATACAATTTATCCCTTTAACTATCACATAACTCCTCGGCTCAATTGGTACCTAGCTTTGGTGCGTTCACCGTCGCGGGTACCGTTAGTAAGCAAATTGCTGAAGCAAAAACCAAAGCAATAAAAAAAATACTTTTTTAGTTTAAAATTCATTTAATTATGTAGAAAATTTAATTCTCTTTGCTGATTTTATTCTCATAGTGTTTATCCTGTCAAATAAAATGATTTCATCGGGCTTTCATTAAATTAATCACCGAATCGGGGCATGATTTTTTAAATTTATAATAATTTTTTTGTCAAGTAGAAATGTTTATTAAGTTCACTGCAAATAGATTAATGAAAAATTCGTTTGAATATTCAAATCTACATATACTATTTGAGAATGTCTTTCCATGTTTTTGCGTTTTTTGAAAGGAAAAATGGATTTTTTATTAACACGAATGTTTTTAATTTTTGTTTTTCTTTTCTTTTTTTCATTTCTTTAACAAAAAAACAACCTTTGATTATAAAGTATTTCACAACTTTGTTTTCTGCAAAAACGTCTGTCTTAGTTATTTCATAAAACTAAAATAAAATAAAAAAGGTGCAATTTATCAACTTTATTATATTATATATTGTTTTTTTTTTATTCGGTTTTATGTTTCTATTCTTATAGTTATAGAATAAGATTTTTTTGTGATTATTGAATATTTCTTATATGAGTTTATCTATTTGTCGATGCGTTTTTATGAAATATCATGGTTGAATTTCCTCAAAAAACGAATGAAGGGTTCGAAGCTCCCGTAAAAAAAAGCGGACAATTGATAGAAACGGTTCAAAGCTCCGTTAAAAAGCGGTCAGAAATTAATGATTAAATTAAATGAGACACAAAGAAATGAAGAAAAATACAAAGAAAAACAAATGTCCAAGAGAAAAACAGAGCTAACTGAGGAAGTGATTAATCTGGATAATATATCCGAAGATTTTTTTACTTCTGAAAGTTATGAATTTGATAGAAAACGAAAAATACCGCGTAGCAAAATGTCAGAAGCAGAAAAGACGACTGTTAGGATTATTGATGCTAATTTGACAAAAAAACGCAGAGAGAGAACCAAAGAAGAAAACTTATATTTAAAAGCATCTAATTATGACTTTTCGGATATAGAATTATACCAACTCGGTACTTTTAATTTAAAATGTAGGTATTGTCCTGGTATTCATTTTCCTGAAGAACAAAATAAAACAAAAGGTATTAACGAATTTAATGATTGCTGTAGTTATGGAAAATTGTCTAATTTGGAAGAAATGATTCAAGAATATCCAATGGAATTAAGGGTTTTGTTTCAACCAGAAATCGATCAAAATAATTATACGAAAAATGTTGACTTTCACAAGGATTTAAAAAAAATATAAGATCTATAAATTCTTCATTTTCATGTGCCTCATTGGGATGTATGCGTTTTAAATTTAGTGACAAAAATATTCCAATTTTTAAAATACAAGGAAGTGTTTACCACTCATATAACATATTTGCACAGCCAGATAATTTAGAAGAATTACCGACAAACGGTCAATTATATTTCATTGATACTGATCAAGCGGTCGATTTTAGATTGGATGGTTTTGATGATTGTTTATCTAAGGATCCAAATAATAAAATAAAAGCATTAATTTCATATATAGAAAATTTTCTCAGGGAAAATTATATATTTTCAAAGTCATATGAAATGATGAAAAATGTATATGAAGAAGCATTAGAAAAGGCAAAAAAGGATGGTACTGACACTCCAAATATTTCAATGCTAATTGACGTCCGAGAGGGTTTCGATTTAAGACGCTATAATATACCAAGGTCTAATGAAGTTTGTGCAATCATATGGCGAGATGCCAACGATGATATACCTGCTGCCAGAATTGTTGTACACCCAAAAGGCAGCAAGAAAATAGAAACCATTTTTCCATTAAGCTCTTTAGTTGAGCCAATGTGTTATCCATTATTTTATCCGACAAATTATCAGGGGTGGCATTATGGATTAAAAAATTTAGAAGGCAAAAAAATATCATTATGTGATTTTACAAAATATAAACTATTTTTTCGAATCGATGGTAAATTTTTGCCACACCATTTTAGTGGTAAGTTATTCCAACAATGGTGTGTAGACCAAGCCGCTCGAATTGAATGGGACCGTTTAAATTATATTAAAAAACACCAAAGAGAAATTTGTAAAGAAACATATAGTGCGGTTGATAAATTTTTACACGCTAAGGTAACCGAACAAGGTGCCCAAGTGAAAAAACAAATAATTCTCCCCTCAACTTTTACTGGGGGCCCTAGATATATGTATGAGAGTTTCATGGACGCTATGACTATTGTTAATGAAGTTGGTCGCCCTGATTTGTTTTTGACTTTTACGTGCAACCCAAAAGATGAAGACATCAAAAAATGTTTGTTACCTGGCCAACAGACACATGATAGACCTGATATAGTAGCAAGGGTGTTTAATTTAAAAGTAAGGCAATTTTTGAAAGAAATTGTTGAAGGAAAAATTTTTGGAAAAGTTAAGGGATTTTGCTATACAATCGAATTTCAGAAAAGGGGTCTTCCTCATGTTCATATGTTATTAACACTTGATTCCTCAAATAAAATGAAAAACATTGAAGATGTTGACAAATTTATATCTGCTGAAATACCAGATAAAACCGAACTAAAATTATTTGAAATAGTTACTTCATTCATGATCCATGGTCCATGTGGCCCTGATTTTACCGATGCAATTTGTTGGTGTAATAAAAAAATAAATGTGGAAAAAAATTTCCTAAACAATTTCGGGAAACGACTGAAATAAATGAAAATGGATATCCTTTATACAAAAGACGAAATAACGGAAGAACATGTGTAAAAAAAGACTGGAAAACAGGCCAAACAAAAACAATGAGAAATCAAAATGTAGTGCCTTATAATCGTTATTTACTTATGCGTTTTAAGTCACACATAAATGTTGAAAAAGTAGCTGATATTAAAGCTGTAAAATATATTTATAAATATATTTTTAAAGGTTATGATGCAGCCACTTTACGCTGTATTTCCACCGAAAATGGTAACGTAAAAGAGTTAGTTTATGATGAAGCTGGAAATTATTTAGATGCACGATACCTTAGTCCGGTTGAAGCGTGCTGGAAAATCTTTAAATTTCCTTTACAAGGAAGATCACATTCAGTGCAAAGGTTGTCTGTTCATTTGGAAAATGAACAAACAATTTTCTTTGATGAAAATGATGAGGAAGAGACAATAATAGAAAAAAAAGATAAAAAAGCAAATTAATGGCATATTTCGATTTTTTTGGAGAAAATCCAAGTGCACCCAATTATTTGTATTCAGAAATGCCTACAATCTATAGCACTTTTGCGAAAGCATGTTTAGCACGCGGATTAACAAAAAATGATGCTGAATGGAAAAATTGTTTAAACGAAGCAAGCATTTTTAAATTTCCATCGGCATTAAGGAACTTATTTGCAAGCATTTTATTGTTTGGCGATCCAAAATACCCTGAAAATTTATGGGAACAATTCAAAGACAATTTAGCAGAAGATTACTTAAAAAAATTCCCTTCAATCATTGCCTATAAAATTGCTTTATCATATATTAACAAGTTTTTAGCACAAGAAAATAAATCTTTAGCTGATTTTAAAACAATGCCACAAGAAACATTAGAAAACATAGATAATGAAGAGAAAATAGATTATGAACAAGAAAAGAAAATTGCATTTGAAAAATATAAATATATGAATTCAGAACAAAGAATTATTTTTGATACAATCAAAGAAGTTGTATTAGGACAAACCAAACAAAAATTAATATATATCGATGGACCTGGTGGTACAGGCAAATCGTATATCTTAAATGCTTTATTTCATTTAGTTCGAGGATTTCAAAAAACATAACAAACATGGCTTTCTCAGGTATAGCTGCTACTCTTTTGAAAAATGGCCGTACTATACATAACCGTTTTAAATTTCCATTAAATATTAATGCGCAGTCAGTTTCTGGAATTGTGCCAAACACTAAAGCTGCAGAAGAAATTTTAAAAAGTGATTTTTTTGTTATAGATGAAGCACCAATGGCACCTCGCTTTGCCCTGGATGCTATTGAAAAAAAATTGCGGCAATTAACTGGGAGAAATGATTTATTTGGTGGGAAAACTTTCATACTTGCAGGAGATTTTAGGCAAACATTGCCTGTTAAAAAATTTGCGGTAAGAAGTGAAATTATAGACTTAACAATAAAAAGATCAATATTTTGGAAAAATTTTGAACAAAGAAAATTGACAGTAAATAACCGAGCAATAGATGAATATTTTGCAAAACAAATACTTGATATAGGAAATGGAGAAAGCACGGAATTTGTTAATCTACCTTCAGAATGCATTATACACAAGGATTCAATTTAGTAGATGAAATTTATAGCGACATATTTTTAAATCAACAATTTAATGAGCTTAAGAATAGAATGATTCTTTCTCCATTTAATGATCTAGCTGATTATCATAACGAAAAAGCATTAGAAAAATTCCCTGGTGAATGTATTACTTATCTAAGTATAGATGAAGTAGAGACAAGCAATAATTTCCCAGTAACAACTGAAGTTATTAATTCTTTCAATGCCCCAGGGTTTCCACTTCATGAATTAAAATTGAAACAAAACTGCAAAACTATGCTTTTACGGAACATAAATATTGAATCTGGGCTTTGTAATGGAACAATCTTACAAGTTATTGATTTAAAAGAAAATTTATTAAGATGTATAATTCTTGGAGGCGAAAAAGATGGTAAAGAAGTTTATATTCATAGAGTAACCTTGATTACTGAAAACGAATTTTCTGTTCCCTTGAAAAGACACCAATTTCCCGTTCGGTTAGCTTTTGCTGCAACTTTTAGAAAAGGACAAGGTGCAACATATAAAAAGATAGGAATAGATTGGACACGTCCAAGCTTTTCACATGGTCAAACTTATGTGGCTTTATCGCGTGTTGGTTCTTGGCAACAAATAAAAGTGAAATTAGCACCTGAAAATGTAAATGCCAAAATTGATAATATAGTTTGGAAAGAAGTTTCATAATTTTTTTCTTGGATTTATCAATTTAATATTTTAACAGATTGGAGATGTTTTATGCAAAGCATATTAATTTTTATCAAAATAGAAAATTGTTAAATAAATTCAATTTTTTTAAATTTATATTAAGATTTTTTTTAATCATTAAAATTGAGCCAATTCAAGGTAAGTTAATCGCTACATTAATGAGGAGGGTGTAGCGTGTGATAGGGCGGGATACAATTTATCCCTTTAACTATCACATAACTCCTCGGCTCAATTGGTACCCTAGCTTTGGTGCGTTCACGTCGCGGGTACCGTTAGTAAGCAAATTGCTGAAGCAAAAACCAAAGCAATAAAAAAAATACTTTTTTAGTTTAAAATTCATTTAATTATGTAGAAAATTTAATTCTCTTTGCTGATTTTATTCTCATGGTGCTTATCCTGTCAAATAAAATGATTTCATCGGGCTTTCATTAAATTAATCACCGAATCGGGGCATGATTTTTTAAATTTATAATAAATTTTTTGACAAGTAGAAATGTTTATTAAATTCACTGCAAATAGATTAATGAAAAATTCGTTTGAATATTCAAATATATACTATTTCTTAATTTTTTGTTAATATAAATGTTTTATCAAGTTCTTTCTTTTCTTTAAATTTTCATTATGCGAGTTAAACTAATTATGTATGGTTTCAGAATTAGTTTTAATTACATTAATTTGAGAAGTACTTATATATAAATTTATTAAATCTATTTATTTAGTGGTTTTTCAATTTTGAAAAGTTTTAAAAAATTACAAAAAAAACCAGCAAATTTATTTAGAAATTGTATTTTCATCTTTTATTTTTATGTTTTTTTCTATTCATTCGCATAATCAACACGTGGAGTTTCATTCCATGTCGTCTGTTCATCACCTTGTGCAAAATAACTTTCTTTTGTTTAGATTTTTTTTATCAGTTTGAATAATTAATGCAGAAATATGAATAAAATTACCAGAATAATAACAAAACAATTTTTTCTTTCAAAAATTATGTTCAAGTTTAAATAGTTTAATAATTTATTTTATTGTATTATTATAAATCACTGTTTTTGATTATCCGAAAGAAAACTGATTATTTTTAAGAGTTGATTAATTTGTTTAAAATACATAATTTTTAATATTTTTGACAAATTTTTTTAAATAAATTTCGATAGTTTTATTATTAGTTCATTTTTTTGGACTGGTATTGAGATTATTAATATTTACTTTTATTCCAGCGCTGTCGAGAGGCACTCTGGGGAATTTTGAAAAACTAGGCTCAATCCTTAAAAAGATTTTTTCCTAAGAATAGTCATTTGTTAGTAATTCTAAAAAATACTATTTTTTATCATAAATTCAAATTAAAATAAATGCAAAAATTAATTACTGCTTTGAAGAACAAATATTGATCAATAAAAATAATTTATATAATTTTATCCTGAAATAGCATTTAATTTATTAAAGATTTTAAAGAGCAAAACATATAAAACTTAATTTAAAAAACTAAATTTTGGTCATCTAAAATATTAAAAAATATTTTATTTTATTTTTTCGAGTATGGAAAAAATTGAAAATAAAAATTTTACATATTTACAAATTTTTATAGGTTGCCAAAAGCGAGCTTAAAATTTTTACACGTACCAATGTATTGATAATTTCATACTATTTCTAAAAATAAATATATTTTAATAGTATCAATTTTAATTCCTAATAATAACATGTAGTACATTGCAGAATATTCATAAAGGCTGATCAATGCACAGAACTCATATTGGTATTATACGACTAGGAATTATAAAAACTTTGAAAAATTAAAAAATTTTAGCGAAAAAATTTTATATAAAGTGTAAGCAAATTAATGCAAATAAGCAATAAAAAAGGCCTCAAAAGCTCAAACAAAGGAAAGGAAGAAGACTAGATTAGAAGATGAACATATTTTAATATTAAAGAATAGAAATAATTCATATATCTTAAATCAGATTCAGTAAAATTTTGAAGTAATATTAAACATGAATTTTTTAATTTTATAATACTAAAAAAATGATTTATAAACCGAAGAAAAAGTACCACAATAAACCAAAAAGAAAAACCCATCTTTGATTTTCTCCTTATTATAAATTTAATAAAACATTTTACAATTTAAGAAAATAATAAAATATCAATTCGTTTAAGATAATCTTTTATTTTTACGTCAGTTGTTTAATTTAAGAATTTATAATTTTTAAATCTTAATTCGAATAATTTGTTAACCCAATTTTCACCAGTCCAAATCAACTGAAAATTAAGCCGCCATTTTAAAAGTGAATTGATTAAATAACCTTTTAATATATTTCAAATATATAATAGTGAAATTTTAAAATATGAGTAATTGAAAAATAAATTTGTATCAATAAAATGTTAAATAATTATTTTCCAAATTATATAACAATTGCAGTAGAAAATATGATTATACAATAATTCACTTATATCTCTTTTTTTCTTTATGAAATATTTTAAAATAAAAAAAGCCCATTTTTCATTAAAATCTATAATTTGAGTAATGATTTTTCATTTTTCATTTTATTCTTTATTTGTTTTTACCGAAATATCATTAATGCAAGGCTTCCAATGATGCTTATTAAATGTTTTTCTATGATCAAATTATGGCAATAATTTAATTTTTGCCAATTATAAAGAAATAAGCCCATAATTTTTTATAAATTTGAAAGAATCGTTTGACTTATTTTTTACCTTATCAATGTGTGCCACAATTTTCGCATTAGATTTTTTTAAAATAATTTTTATTCTTTTTCATGTGACCCAAACTTTTCCTAGTAACATTAAGCAATTTCGAAATTTTTTCACATTTCTTCATTAAATTTAAGCATATTCATTCTATTTTTAGTCGTTTAGCATTTCAGGAGATTCCTTCTTTTTTATCAAAAAATTCGAAATAAATATTTTTAAATTATATAATATAATCAGAGAAAGTTAATTGTAATGGCTTTAAAAATTTATTTAAAAAGATTAAATTAATTTTATTTTGATAATTTCAAAAAAACTCATAAATAATCATTTTTTAAATAATAGATCGTATAATACAGATAAACGATCAAAGTTGTATGAATAAATAATTTGGGAAAAATTCGGCTTTCATATTAAGTACAAATCGTAAATATTATTTATTTGAATTAATTTAAAGCAAAATAATAACTTAACTTTCATTATTATCATTTAACTTTTTTCTTATAATCTATTGCTTGATACTCTCGATTTCAGATTTAGAATCATTTTAGAATATTTTTAGCTTTTTCCAGTCATTTTAAATCTTAACGAAGTTTCTAAAATTATCATTTTGCGTTTTTTAATAATAATTTTTTTTCCATTTTTTCTATCAATCTGACTTAATTATCCATATAAACTTGGTGTTTTTTCGTTGGGATTTTTATTGGCCCCAGTTATTATTTTTATGTGTATTGTAAAAAACTATAAGGATTTTTTAAATCTTATATTAAAAGAAGGGTTCACAGATTAAAATTTTCAAAAGCCTCATTTTTGGTCAAAAAGCCTCATTAAATTTATTCAAAACACGCTGCAAATGTTTATTTTTT
>SIJG01000171.1:15051-51604 GCA_023374025.1 Heterodera schachtii
TTTAAGTCTCGGTCTCGGTTTTCGAGACTCGAGACCAAGACTTTTTTTACACCCCCTAATGATATGCTTTTGATAAACTTTTATTTTATAAAATTTAGGTTTTTTTTTTGTTCAATTTTGTTAACATATGTGTGGTCCAGTGGGCTGTGTTCAGGCCCGTATCCAGAAAAAAATTTCGGGGAGGGCACCCGAAGAGCGCTTTTTTTTTTTTTTGCTCATCGGGCCAACAAAAAATTTTCGCATCAGTATTATTTCCAAAGTCTTTACGCTGGAGGCAAAAAACAGGAATTAGCGCCGAAAATCGCAGCTTTTGCCATTTTGGGCTCAAATTTTCAAAAAATAATGGTTAAATTCAGGCCCGGCGGTGCAGATAGGTGCCGCCGGGAAAAATTTTGGAAAATTTAATGCAATCTGATAAGAAAATAAGCTAAATTTTCAGAAAACCTTCCCGTTTTTGCTTGAAAATTTTTTGATTTTTCATTTCGGGGGGGGGGGGGGGCGGCACGTGCCCCCCCCATCCCCCCCCCCCCTAGATACGGGCCTGGCTGTGTTCTTGGTTCTGTTCCTATTTTTGCGTTGGATCAGTTCCCCTCCAAATATTTATTTTTCTTCTCATTTTTCAAAATTAATGTTTATTCGATGGGAATTCAATCACAGTTTTAACAATTAAAATCGTAAAATATTGTCATTTTTGGACTAAATCTATTAACAAAGCGCAATAAAATTTCAAAATTTTCCCTGGCCGCGCTTATCGGCACGACCGGACCCTAAAATCCTCTATTTTATTTAAAAAAATAGCTCAAAGTAACAACATTTGGTCATTTTTTGGTGTAAATCTGTTATCAAATTGCACTTAAATTTAAAAAAAATTTTCCCGGCGGCGCCTATCGGCACCGCCGGAGCTTCAAAATTCCCTTTATTTCTTTAAATTGACTCAAAAACCGCGAAAAAACCAACGAATTTTTTGCTTTGTGCGTTTTTGAAAATGATAAATATTGTATCAAATTGAATCAAAATAAAAAAAACCAAAAATTAGTTAAGAATAGAGTGAAAAAAAACTTAAACGCTTTTTAAGCGAATAGGAAAATTTTTTGAAAAAAAAGTCTCGAATTTTTTGGGTCTCGGTCTCGGGGTTTTCGGTCTCGGTCTCGAGTCTCGGGAAATTTTTTTCGTTTTAGCATGCAGTAAATGCCATATATTATTTTTTATTTTTATGCTTTTTGTACTTAGTTATTCTTTTTTTTTAAATGAACCATTAGTGGTAAGCTAATTTATAATATTTATTTTTAGTATTGTGCAATAGCTGGTACCGGCCCGCTTTAATCGCATTTTTATTGCTTCCAAATGGTTGCGCAATTTCTTCACAACGCCTCCCAATTTTGGTATTCATTTGCTAGTTTTTTATTTTTGCTTTAAATTTGTATTTATAATTTAAATGATTATATATATTTCTATTTTATCATAAATGAATAATTTAGTTATTTTTGTTTATATATTTTTGATATCTAAAAGAAAATTTAATTTATTTATTTGGGAATTTTTAAATATAATAACATAAATTTTATTGAAATATTATTTTAAATTTAATATTATTTAAACAATTTAAATTATCTATTATCAAAAATTTCATATGATAAGGTAAAAAACTATCCAAAAAATAATTAATTATTGCTCATTTTTTTGTACATTGCTAGTTATATCTTTTACGTTTTTTATAACATAGTTTCGACCTTTTCACGAGCTAAAAATTTTCCACGCTGTCTCTTTCTTAGGTTTGTATTATCGAGAATTATTCTAATTATTGTATTATTTTGATTATTGTATTTTTGTATTATCCCATTCGTGTATAAATTCATATTCTTTAGATGCTAAATATGTTTTTTTTTCACTAGGAAATCATACCCAAGTAAGGTTAAATTTAAAGGGCATTATTATTATTATGCTTTAAACGCAAAAAAAAAAAAAAACTTCGTTCATATAATTGCTTAATTTTTTGCAACTAAAAAAATTTGCAAATAGATGTAAATTGTACGAGTTTGTTTTAATTCAAATTATTTCTTAATTTTTTATTTTCATTCAAAATATTTCTTCATCAAATTTCCGGGTTTTTTATAATATAAAGTTCACGTTAGGTTTGTTGTTGAAAATTTTATATTCATATTTATGTTTATTTAAATTATATAATTTTTTAAGGATGATACTCTTTTTTCAATCAAAAGCGAAGTTAATATTTATTTTTAAATTGAATAATTAATTTTATATATTTTTTTCTTTTCCTCGTTTTTTGGAGTTGTTCGAGTGCTGGATTGCTTCCCTATAAACCTAAAAATGAGCATATTTAGGTCGTAATAATTTTTTAAATAAAATATCATCTCATTTTTCTTTTAAGGATGTTAATTATTTTCTGTTTTCTCTGCTCTCAAATATTATTAAAATTTTATTTTTCATATATGATTTAAATAATTTTGAAAACAAAGATTTTTATATTTTTTACTTTTTATTATATTATATTAATTATATTATATAGTAATATAACTATTCTGAGTGAGGTTACAACAATTAAAATTAATTTTGTCATAACTATGATAATTCAACTACATTTCTATTACCGTCTAAAGAAATAATATTTAAAATTGTTTCTATATTAATATCAATCAATGCCATACATACTTTTTGGGAAAATACCCATCATAATCCAAGACTCAAAATTGCAAAAAACATTTTTAATTGCCAGTTTCAATTAGAGTGGTACGGGACCGCGATCGGGGCGGGAATTCCCGGTCCTCTGAGGTCCCGGTCCCGGATTTTCAAAACGTATTTCTCGGTCCCGGTAGGGCAAACGGGAACCGGGAAAAATAAGCACTGGTAAGAATGGGGTCAGAGTGAAAAACACTTTGGTGCAATGGACTTTTTTGATCAACATAAAAAAATTATGATTACATGAATTTTTCAGATTTTTAAAAAATTTCTAAGAAATTGTAGGGGCTCCGCTATAATTATGCAACGCCAAATTTTGGACAATTTTTTTGCAAAAATTCATAAAAAAGTTTCTTCTATTTTTCGAGTTTTTTTTTGTGATTCTTAATATTTTAGGGGAAGGTGTGTTTGGTTTGAATTTCAGCTCGATTGGTCCGTGGGAAGTATGTGTAGTGAAAAAAAAGCATATGCGCATAATTCTGCAACCTAGTATTATGTAGTCGGGATAATAATTAATACAAATTAAATCTAAATCCGTAATACATATGCTCCGTTTCAAATTTATAAAGCATGTAATTTTTCTTTAGTCAATTCCCGTGGGCCAATCAATCTGATTTTTTTGCTAAACATAGCTTCCCCATAAATATTAAAAACCACACAAAAATTTGGGAAATGTAAAAGAAAAAAGAGTTATCTTTAAACCCGGGTCTAATCTGTTCTTATTTCTATGAAATGTTGCTTTTGGGGAATTGGCACAATTTTGTTATGGTTTCTTAGACATAATTATAATTTTAAAATTTTATTGGCATAATTTCAATATTTTATCTAAAATATTTTTAAATTTACGCATGGTTATTTTTGGGCAAAGTTTAAAAATAAAATTCGCAACGCCTTTCGGCACCGCCGAACCCATTTTCCCTCACATTCCCCAAACAAAAGTTGCTTTTTTTGGCGCCTAAATTTTTGGGGAAATATCTAAATTTTTCTCTTTTTTTTTGGTACTTCCGGGTTATGCTGCCCCCCCCCCCCTCAAAAAATTCGTAAATTGGGGTTTCCAAAGTCGCTGATCAGAATATGATATTTATTTGAACATCTGATGACTTTTAATCATAGATTTGACAAAATATCTGAGTTTGACGAGATTTTGCGCAATATCGCTGCCTTTATGCCACCTGTATGATTCAATTCATGATTTAATTTGAATTTTAAATATTTTTCTAAATTCATAGATATTTTGTCAAATCTATTTAAAAACCATCAGATGTTAAAATAAATATCATATTCGTGATCAGCAACATTGGAAACCCTAAATTACGAATTTTGGAATTTTTTTTAGGGGGGGGGCAGCATACCTAACCCGGAAGTACCTTTTCTTTTTTTGCACTTTTGACCTTTTTAATGAGTTTTTAACTTTTACGGCAAAATATGTTTGGGATATAGTATAGTCAACCCCGTAAAAAAACGGCACAAATGATATACCAATCGATTCGTCTCGACGAGCTATGCAAGAAAAAGTATGTCTCGAGTTGCGGAAATGCCAAAAAAACCGGTTTTTGAACCGGTTTAAAACTCGAAAAATTGAGTGAAAAAGGGGGCCCCTGACCCTTTAAAACGGTCAAATTCGGACAAATTTGGTATCATTCGAAAGCTCTTGATCAGCTAAGTCTAAAAAACAAGGTATAAATTCGAACCGATGCCATCTAGGCACTGGGACAACTGAGTCCCAGTGAAAATGGACACTTCAGTACTAAAATAAAAAAGTTTTCTTTTTATATACCGTATTTGCTCTAATTATCCCCCAATCTCCATTAATCCCCCAATCTCCAATTATCCCCCAGTCTAGGAGCGGTTTGAAAAATAATCCCCCAGTCTCCATTTATCCCCCAGGGGGATAAATAGAATTTTTAGAAATTTATATGCCGTCAATTTAAAAAAAACAAACAAACAAAATCGACAGTAAAAGTACTACAAATGCCAAAATAGTGGCAAAAATAGTGGCAAAAAGTCCACAATGACATAAATTTCAGCCAAAAATTGAGCAAAAATTTTTTATTCACTGGGTGCTGTTGCAAATGAGGTTACATTTCCTTCTAATATTTTAGAAAATATTGACATTTTTTAAATCCAAATTCTTGTCAAGAAAAAAATGGGGGATGAATAGCTTGCAAAAATTTTGAAAAAATTTGTAGCCAAAAAAGTTGGAAAATCTGGTTTTTTGAGTTCTTCTGACCATAACTTTTTTTAAACCTAATGAAATTTTTGGCAATTTTGCATGCTAATAGAGAACACTTAGGGCTTTCGAATGATACCTACAAGTTAGATTTGGTTGATAAAGAAAAAGTTATAGTCCAAAAACTGAGCTGGCGCCGAACCGAGGTGGACCATTCTTAGGAGTGTATTTTTTTTCTTGCATTTTGTTGAGAAATTTTTCAAAAAAATGTCAGAATAGTGAAAAATAGGTGGCAAAAAAAACTATTTTAGTGGCCAACTTCCAAAATGTTTTTTATAGTGGCAAGCCCAAAATAGTGATTCCTAGTGATGAAAAGTGGCGCTAAAAAAAATTTTTTTGAAAAAGAATGTGTTTTTTGTGCATTATAGATAGGGTTGATGGACTAAAAAAACGCGAAATATGGACATAAAATATGGTCTAAAAAAGCCCGAAATATTTAAAAAAAGCTCCAAAATGGCCAAATATGGATTTATATGGACTAAAAACCTTCACCAAATCGAAAAATTTTAACGCAGAAATGCTATTTTAAATGATTTTTCTTTGATTCGATGACATTTTTTGGCGACATGGTCAAAAAATTTCAAAAATTTTATACGAAATAATTCTGTCGAAAAATAATCCCCCCTTCTCCATTTATCCCCCAATCTCTAATTATCCCCCCCTTTCTGAAGAGGTTGAAAAATAATACCCATGGGGGATAATTAGAGCAAATACGGTAATGCACGAAAATTGTTTAGCCTTGACTATCGAGTATTGCGCTAAAAAACCGCCCACACTCGACTACGGCGGCCAGTAGGTGGGGCGAGACTACGGGCTACGGAAGAAGTCCGCGCGTGATCCGCAGGCGGTTGACTGATTGGCGGGGCCCTTCGGGCCCCCGCAGTCAACCGCCTGTGGCGCTCGTCAGACTTTTTCCTCCGCCCTCCGTCTCGCCCCACTACTTGCTCCGTCTTCGCATGCTCCCTTTTGCGAAAGTTACATTGTCTTCGATTATTTCTTTGGTAATGAAGTGTCCATTTTCACTGGGACTCAGTTGTCCCAGTGCCTAGATGGCATCGGTTCGAATTTATACCTTGTTTTTTTAGATTTAGCTGATCAAGAGCTTTCGAATGATACCAAATTTGTCCGAATTTGACCGTTTTAAAGGGTCAGGGGCCCCCTTTTCACCCAATTTTTCGAGTTTTAAACCGGTTCAAAAACCGGTTTTTTTGGCATTTCCGCAACTCGAGACATACTTTTTCTTGCATAGCTCGTCGAGACGAATCGATTGGTATATCATTTGTGCCGTTTTTTTACGGGGGGTTGACTATACTACACCCTATGTTTGCTTTGCATTGTATTAGCAAAATGAATAAAAAAAATGAGATTTTTTTGGGAAATTACTCTATTTTTGACAGTTTTGTCTCAATTTTTGGCACATACCTATTTTTGCCTTTTTTGAGTTTTTATTTTTCTCTCATCTGCTCTTTCTCTGTCTCTCTCTGCGTCTCTCCATTTCTCTCTCACTCTTTCGACTCATTTCTTTCTTTCATCATTAATTTTTCTCCCTTTCTCTGACTCCGCTGTTGCTTTAGGTGTTCTATGGCGTCGCTTTGGAAAGTGACGCCAATTAACCATTGAGAAATGGATAACATTTGGTTGGTGAACATCGCTGAACACTCATTTTGCATTTCACTCCATTTCGTCCTACGCATTTCCAAACGTAAAAAATTAATTAAAAGTTAATGCTTCATACTTGGTGATAGGTTTAATTAAATATTTCTTTTTTAATCTTAAAATTATAATTGTTGAGATTTTAAATTTTTGAACACTTATGTACAAAATTTCGCTCAAATATATTATATTGTATAATATTTCTTTAAACAAATTTCAAGTATTTTTAGTTGGATATTTTATGTCTTTTTATAACAAAATTTTTTTTAAACAAATTCATCTTTAAAAGATCTATTTTCAAAAATACCCTTACCAAGACATAAATTTTTGGAAAAAATGGAAAATCTTCAAAATTTTTCATTATTTTTTCCCAACGAGGAATAATAATATGTAGAGATACATATCTTATTTTTATATATTTTTTTCGTCATAAATTAAACTGAATTTTCGTAAATAGTCTAAAAATTAAATTTTAAGATTTAAAATGAGAACGAAATATTAAGAATTTTTATGCGCATTGGCAAGTTTTTCTCTATGAGAAAATTTAAATAAAATTTTAAAGAAATAGTAATTTTAAATTTTAATCTCAAATTATTATAATCTTTACTGGACTCACTAAAAAGGATTAATTTATGCGCATTTTTAAGATTTAATAAATGCGACCTTTTCATACAAACGAAGAATTAAAATAATTCTTAGGTTAACAAAGAAAAAAAAATGCAAATGAATAAAAGAAACTAAAATTGTTTACATGAAAGCCATCTCCCCGGCTTTTCTTCTTTTTTTTCTGTCAGAAATGCAACATAAAAAATAGATTTTAAAAAAGAAAAACTTTTCTCATTGGATTAAATATTTTCTGCGGTTCAACAAATTATTTTTTATTGTTTTCTATGCAAGCAATAAGTGCAAGCAATTCGGTAACGACACTTTTATAATAAATTACACTCAAATAGACATAAATCGGAAAAATGCAAAAAGAAATTAATCAGCCCAAACAACGATAAAGGGAAATTGTGAAAAGGATTTATTACAGACATCAAAATCGAGTTTGAATATTTAGCAATTATATAATAAAAATAATTAAATAATTTTTCATAATTCGCTTAAAATAAAGTAACTTTAAAAAAATTAATGTTTCAATATTTTTACCAAAAATTGCCTTATTTCAATCCTAAATTTACCAAAAATAAAAAGCTAAATATCTCATTAAAATAATAAAAAAAGAGTTCATTAAAATGAATTTAATAATAAAAATAAAAAGACTTTTATAAAAAATATGAATATAAAAAATTGTTATAAATTACAATAAAAAATTGTAGCAAAACTTTATTCTTACCATCTAAATTAATGTCTTTAAAAAGTCTATTCTTTAAAAATCTTAAATAATTGAAATACTAAACAAAAAGTAAGTGTAAACGTTTCACTTTGCCATCTTCACAAAAAAGAAAAAAATACAAACAACATAACCAATTCTTTTACACCATCAAATCGCCATAGCGACAAGATTTTTAAAGAATGAATTTTAATATGATAAATTGTCAACAAAAAAATTAAATTTGGTAAAAAACCAAACTTTTCTAATTAATTTGTGCGAATTTAATAATATTTGTGCAAAATAAAAAATGTATATTTTAAACTATATTTATTTTTATTATGTGTTTAATTACAAGATAAGCATCAAACAAAAACACAAATGACTTTTCAAATATTAATAAAATTAAGAATAAAAAATCGGCGAAATTAACAAAAAAATGACTTACAAAATGGTTTCTAATTAAACTTAATTATAAAATAAAGCTATTGCGCTTGATAAACAAGAACGAATTTAAAGATAAGGATGAGAATCCAGTTCATTGGAATTTTAGGAAAGCTGGCCGAGAACAAAAAATAAATAGATAAATGATCAAAATAAAAACAATATACCATCATCATGTAAACGATTTTTTTAAATTAATTTAACACATATTTCTAAAATATAAATATGCTATTAAATGAATTATAAATTTTCTTTATTTAACAAACCACTTGTAGTAATGGTGATTTTAAACAAACTATAAATAGAAAAGAAAATATAAATTCGAAAATTCCTTTTGACCCAATTGTTCGGTTTTCGCAACTTTACTTATTTGGCAATCACAACTCACTTCGAATATTTTATTAATAAAATAAAGATTGAATTTAATTATTTCAATAAACTAAATCTGGTTTCTTGATTTTTTCTTAAAAAATAAATGAATTTTAAATAATTTATGTAATTTATTAATAGGATAATTTAGGTCTTTTATTATCTTAATAAATGAAATTTAGATTCTTTTAAAGGTTAAAAGGCCAAAGTTAAATTCATAAAGATTTTAAGGCATTTCAAAAACTTATTTTAATTGAATTTAAACTAAAACATCATATAATTAAAAAACTAATTCATTTACTTAAATTAATACAATGAGAAAAAAAATAAATTAAAATCAATATGAATAAACAATATTCGTAATGAAGAAAATATTTGAATAACATAAAATTTTTATTTTTTTAAATATTCAAACTGATAAATTTTTAACTCAAGTATTTTTTAATAAAATTTGTGCACAAATTCCCATTCAATGACAGAAATAAAATTAGAACGAGGGTAACGTATAGCAAACCACGAATGTGGGTACGCACTAACAAGAACAAACATTCAAAACAATTCTATAGAATTGAAATTTTGTATAAAAAAATAAGAAATTTAATACTGTAAAAGGAGTTGACTGCCATTAAGAGGCATAGAAAAAATATTTTTTCAATAAAATAAAAAAGCGAGAATAAAATGTAGATAAAAAATAATATTTATTACTATTCATGTCATAAAAAAATCATATTACCTATATTTAAAAAGGTGAAATATAGTACTATTTTATATATTTTGTTTATTTTATGAAATCTCTAAAAATAGTTAATTTAAAAAAGAAAATATATTTTCAGTTATTGTGCGACCAATAGGACACGTTCCTTCATCGAATTTACTTAGCAATTTATTAATAAAAAAAAATTACAAGCAAGGAAGACTTTTTTCAATAATTTTTTATTTAAAAAATCTAAAATAAAATGCCTGTATTTCTTCTATATGATTTGTGACTTAAATCTAATAATTTAATTAAAATAAATGCATAAATCAAGTCTTGGTTGCATTTTTTTATGAATATCGAATTCCAAATGGCAAAACTAATTAAAATTGTATAATAAGAATTAATTCAATATTAAGTTTTTTAATTACAATTTTCATTAGCATATACCTTAATGTGAATCAGATAGATGATGAAGCTTCAATTTTGAAATCACAATAGAAAATGGAGTGCCACCCAAAGAAGGAATTCAAAAATAAAGTAATAAAGATTACATAAAAGAAATAAATAGATAAAGAAATGAATTAAGTATTAATAATTAGCTCCAAATTAAATGGAGGTAATGAAGGACTAACAGTGAAAAAAAAATTTAATTTCACCCAATTATGGAATTTTAAAGGAACAGCTAAAAACTTTGAACAAAATTAAATACATAGTAATAATTAAATGATTAAAACAAAATATAAAAGAATGTGTGGTTTAATTTACAAATGTTAAACGGAATTCATTCCTAAACATGAATGACAAGAGCGCCAAAATTTGTAAAGTTGCAAAAAGAGATTAAAAGCTTTATTGATAAAAATGTGGGTTAATAACCCCCCTTCTAGATTCCTTCTGTTCTAAATAAAAATATGTCATATTGAGTGAGTTCTATTACATATGTCTAATCTTCCACACTTACTATGCATAAATATAATGAATTAACAAATATAAATTAAAAAATTATTGAACACAAATAATAAGACATTTTAAATGGCTTCACACTGAACTTCAGTTAAGAGCTAGTCATTGCTCTAAATGCAATATAATCAAATTAAGCCAAAAAAATAAAAAAAAAATTAATAAATCAAATAAAATATAAAATACAAAGAGATACGATTTTAATCTATTATTTAATTCAACTCATTTGTTACTCCAATGTGTTTAATTAAAAGACACATTAACCTAAAATGTAACATTTGAAATTAAAATGCCAAAATTCGACGCAACTGGGGATTTCTATAAGTTCTGCAGGAATTCAATTGGTTGAATAACTGAAACCTTTTTAACAATTAAGTAATTGTCGAAGTTAATTTTAAAAAAATATATTTAAATGATGTAATAACTTTATAATTAAAAAACAAATTTTCAACAATATAATAAAAATCAACTGCTTCAGAAGATGAATTCGATTGAACATGCTTACGATACATGAAAAAATAAGAATTTTTAAATTATTTTTTTAATAGTCATGCTTCCTTCCACAACAAATGTCAGTAATTGTAATGAAGAAAGATTAAAGTTTAAAATATAATTAACACTGTCCGTATAATTAAAGTTTTCTAATTCAGAAACAGTAAATATTTTATTTTTAAAAATTCTACATGAATAAGCCATTTTAAACAAAAAAATCCATCAAGGAAGTTTTATATGATTGAATTTTTTTATTAAATGATGGAAAATAAAATTTAATTGAAAATTTAAAGTAATATACAAAAAGTACTAAAAAAATTTCAACATAATTAATGAAATTATATAATAAAAAAATTAAATAGCTTAAAATTCATGTAGCTGAATGCCTTCGAGGCAAAACGACAATAAAATCTAAGAAGTTATAAAATCAATGACCGATTACATTAACTAAAAATTAATTACCTAATTACAGTTAAAAATAATAATTAATTCCGAATAGAAAAAATAAAATAAAATTAGATTTTGACAAGCTATAAGCCAGCATACACAAAACGTGTCACGCCGTCAGGAAAAATTTAAAAACAATTCGCATTCTTCTTATTCTAAAATTATAAATAACGGAAAAAATTTAAAATATGAAAATCTTCGAAAAGATGAAAAGAAATTATCAGCTCCATAATATGTTCAAAAACTGAGAAAATAAAATTCAACTAAAAAATTAATTTTTTCATAAATTAAGAAAAATTTAAGTGGCAAAAAGATAAGAAAAAACGAAATATAAATAAAATAAAATAATTTGAAAAAAGTTGTTTAACACCAGCATTTGTTCTCATCCAGGTCTCTACTGCTATTATCACTAGACATACCATTAAAAAAATGGTTCATTAAGTGAAAATGTTTATTTTTAATCAAAAATAAAAGTATGAATACGAATCACGTGTAAAATCAATAACGATTATGGAATTTATTTATCTGTAATAATAAGATTGGTCAATTAAAATAGAGGTAAAAATCATTATGAAAACCTTTTTAACAAAATTTTATTTATCAAAAACACAGAACATTTGAGAAATTATAAAACCCAAACCTAAATTAATTATTAATGTGAATTAAAATTCGCAATAATAATTATGAATCCTTTTGAATCATTAATAGTCGAATAATTAAGTGTTGAGACCATTTAATCAATCAATTGTGAAGAGGTTGTGATTAATGTGAATAAAGTTATTGTAAAATTTAGCCCTACTTAAGTTCTCAAAAATTATTATTTTTTTTTGAAAAATAATACAGAAGATGATGTTAAAGTTTTTAAAAATCTAACTTAAAAACTTAAAATTTGCCTAAGAAAATGAAAATCATTTACGATAAATTAAAATATGAAAAAGAATTATGAAGACACTTGGACTGGAACCGATCGATCGTACAAAATATTATCCCAAAAATTAATTTAAAAAACCGCTGTAAACTTTGAGAAGATGGAATGGAATTACCAGAAATTAGCCTAATATATAAAGGATAAAAAAAGGAGAAAAGGATAAAAAGCGGCTAATGAAGAATGATTTTCATTTAAAAGAAAAAAATTTTGATTTTTTAAAAATGTCAGGATGTTTACCAGTTCGAAGCAGAAAAATTCCCGGCTTTGCCAAAGCAATTGAGTGATGTAAAAGAATTCAATTCACCTGTCAAGGATTTATTTTATAATAATTTTATGCTAATTATAAAAAAATCAACAAATACACTGATGTTTTTAAAACGAGAAAAACTGCAAAATACAAATTATCTATAATATACAAAACATAACAATACAAAATTACGAGAAAAAATAAATAAAAAATTTACTGAAAAATAATCGATTCAATTGCATGATATATTATTAGTTGATTATTCAAATTTTATAAAACAATGAAAATAATAGATATTTTTTCCTGGATTCTATCATGGTTTAGCAGAATAAAAACTTTATTTTATTTCACTCTTTACAAAGAATTTTTTTTTTTGCAAAAGATAACCATTTAAAAAATTTATTTACATATTTTGAGTTTTTTACATTCTTTTTTTGCAAATTTTTCTTGCATAAAATTCCAGCCCTATTTATGAGGCTTGACAATTCAAATAAGAAGCTAAAATTGATTTACCTTTAAAAAATGTTGTTTTTTTAAATACAAACATTAAAGTTGAAACTTATTACATGTTACATATTTTCGCCCTCAATGCAAGTATCAACGCTATTTTTCGTAATTTTAGTAATTTTTAAATTAGTTTTGGCCGAATAAATTTATATTTACAAAACGTATTAAATAAATTCTTAGTTAACAAAGAAAAAAAAACATATTTTAAAAAAGAAAAACATTTTCTCATTGAATTAATATTTTCTGCGGTTCAAGAAATTAAGTGGATGGTTTTCTTTACAAAACAATAAATGCAAGCAGTTAAGTAATAACACATGGAGAAGATCTATGAACCATTTATAAAGAAATACTCAAATGAAATTTAAGGTAACATAATTTAAAAAAGTAAAAATATTATTCGCAGAATCATGAAAATGCAAAAACACTAAATTAAAATTATTTATAAAATAAATAAAGATAAAACATGCAAGAAAATAGAAAAATTAATAAAAAAATGAAGCATTGCAAAAAATTTATGACAAAATTTTTCATAAACATTCACTTACAAAATTTGGTCTTTTTCAGAATTAAAACATACAAAAATCCATATCATTTAATTATTTATTAATTTTGAAGGAAATGATTAACTAAAATAATATAAATGAAAATTTAAAACTATATAATAAACCTGATTTTAACTTATTATTAGACCGGAAAATAAATTAAAAATTTTATTAGTAAAAAAAGCTGTTAAAATAAGAACATGCTGAAAATTTCTTAATTAGTTCCTGTTTTTGCTAAAGTGTCTGCAAAATAAATAACGAAAAAATATTACAAGCAAAATAAAATAAGGAACATTGATCTATTTAAATAAATATTAAAATTTGCCTGTGTTTAAATTAAATATTAATTAAAAATACATCCCCAGTTCAAAAATTTGTGCTTCGTTATAATAATTTTAAATAAAAATAAAAAGTATATTTTAGTGCTAAAATTGAACATTTAAGAGCACTAACTACGAAATTAAACTTGCACTTTTTGTTCAATCATAAATATTGTTAATGCATTGCATAATGATAATAGCAAACAACTTCATAAAGGACTCTTTAAATAATGAAAATGAAAATTTTAATTTCATAAAAAGGAATATTCAAAATCCACTTAAAAATTAATAAAATTATAAAAATGTGCCTTCGTAAATGATAATTAAAAGAATGAAGCTATTAAAACAATTACCGGTGGGACGCAATTTAAAATGACTTACATTGTTATACAAATAATGCAAACGCTAATATGATTGGGTTTTCTGGATATTGAATGTTTCCGGTCGTGGAACGTGAATTATTCTGAAACTCAGATTTAAGCTAATATAAAAAGAAAAGTAACTGCACGAGATTTTTTCCTAACACAAACAAAAAGGAAATTATTTCCAGTGTAATTAAATATTATAAAATAAATGAAAGAAAAAAGTTTATTAATATTAAATAAATATTTATAACTGTTCTTTTTATAAAAGTTATTGGTTTTTACCATCTCAAAAATATAATAGAAATGTAGCATCAGAATAATTGTAAATACGGCATGAAGTATTGGTCCAACTTTGAAGAATTTTATTAAACAAAACTGTAATATCAGATAATTAATTACGCAAGTCTCAATTCACAAATATTTATGAAATAGAATAAAATGAATAGATTTTAATATCAGAGAGAAAAAGCATTTTATAAAATGAATTTAATAATAAAAAAAGACTTTTATAAAAATAAAATCAAAAAACAGTTTAGCATTGCTATAAAAACTCTTTCACTTCATTTTCCTGCATGGCCCCATGTTGGGCCATTAATCTGTCCATGAAAAATTCAAAAATAAAACTTTGCCGACTTCTAACAAAAAATTAATGAGACACATCAAGAAACGCGCAGAAAATTTTTCTAACCATTGCAAGCGAGAGATATTAATTTTCTGTAAACCGGAAAATCGCGCCAAGATCGAATCTATATTTTTAAAATAAAACAATAAAATGATGTGGGCTGTAAAAATGTTTATGAAATAAATTAAGATGAAGAAGAATAAAATATAAACAAAAAATCAAACAATTCAAAAATTTTTGACATAAATTCTTTTACACAACGGGTGTTAGGACATATTCGCGGTTGAACTCCCTGGCCGACGCGACTGTGAATTAAAAACATATTTGAAAATTCAAATATTATTTCCATGATATTATTCAAATGAAAATCCTGTTAATTTTCATGATAAAGTAATAGGCGCTACAGATTTAAAACAATGAAAAATAACACATTACTAAAATAATATATTTAAATACTATATACCAATGTATGCATAAAAATTTAAATACACGCATATAATTTACAACTACGAGAAAAACGCACAATAACTTAAATATTGTTCTGCTCAGTTATATTACAACCGAAGAAAATAAAACAAATTTTAAGTCAATCCATATCAAACAATTAAAAGAAAAAATTAAATGATTTTTTTTATGGCAATATGTATAAAATTTAGCATATTCTTATAAAAGAATGTTTGTAATAAAATTTAAATTTTTTTTACAATTTTTATATTTTTTCCAAATAAAACCATATAGAAAAAATAAACTTAAAAATTTTACGAAATTATACTTGACATAAAAATAAAAAATTTATTAAACAAGTTAATAACGCAAGTACATACGCCGCTACCTGATAAAAGGAAACTACAATTTTTATTAAAAATTTTATTTTTCTAAAATTTATATCTAAGAATTTTCTTTTTTTAATTAAATACGTAATGATTAAATATGCTACTTTTGATGCTCACCCATTGTAATCAGTGTTGACCATTCAAAATGGATTTCCGTGCCTAGATTAACTTAAAGTAAATATTACTTAAAGCGCAAAAAGAAGAAGATTAAGAACAGAATGAATTTTGGCGTTTCTGCTTAATGGAATTCAATGAAGCAAATAAAAAATAAATGAGTCGATAAAAAGAAATTGAAAAATAATGCATATAGTAAAAGGTAATGAAGAACTAAAATAATAATCTTACTAAGAAAATTAATTTGCATTTAAAAAAAGTTAATAAAGAAATAAATTAAGTTAGAAGATTTTTGTTAAAAGAAATGAAAACAAAAACCAATTCAACAGAGAAAATGTAATTTGAGGCCAAGGAAAAGGAATACAAGCTTCGGTATGAGCAAAGTGGTGCCGTGAAAGGCAAAGCAAAGTGTAAATTATGAAAATTTCAATTTATGACACATTACCAAATCTATAACGATTTTCCATATTTTATAAAATTAACTTTTAAAAGAAATTTAAAATAATAATTTAGAAAAAATTACAGAACATTACTCATTATTCACTGCAAAAAATGGAAATAATAATCAAATTTTATAATTTCGACAAAATTCTCAAACTCAATCATCTAAACTAAAACGATGAGATAAACATCGGCGTAACATTAAAAATAGTTCTATTTAAAGTACAATATTTACTAATTAAGAATAGCAAAAATTATAAATAAAACGTTAATCTATTTAAAGCAATAATAAAATTTGCCATTATTAATCTATAAATTCAATTTAAAAGTTCATTAAAATTACTGATTTCAAGTAAATGAGAAAATAAGAAAAATTTAAATTCAAATTGGCTTGAATATTAAATATATTAATCTTTAAGGCAAATAAGCAGGTGATATTCGAAAACAAAGATAAATATAATTAAATTTCAATGGAACTTAAGAATAAACTTAAAAATATAAATTTAATTATACACCAAACAGAAAGCTGTATAATACCCCCATAAATTTAAAAAATTACTGATTTAAATTTTATTAATTGATAATAAAGTTTTTAAACATAGAAATACACAAAAAATATTTTAAATTTTATCCCATGATAAAAAAGCAATTTTATGGGTTTAAGGAGAGATTTTACAGCGGTATTTTAATTAAGAATTTCAAATTAAATAACACAAAACGCATTTAGCTGAAAATTAGATTCGGTAGAAATTTACAATAAAATCAATAAACTATTAAATCAATAATAGGGTGGATAATCATAAAATTATTTAGATAGTGGCGATTAAATTTAATAATGCATTCTGAATAGCAAATAAACTGAAATGGACAAGAAAAATTTAAAAAAGTAAAACATAGAAATGGAGAATAATCCGACTCAAAAGCAAATAGTTAAATAAAATTAAAAATTTAGTCATTTTCTGGATATTTAATAAAAAAAACAAAATTACTACAAAAATAATATATAAATCTAGTTAAAAAACTTCTATTTATAAAATTTAAAAAAATTAAATAATTTAAAACTCGGGTAACTGCAAATTTGCCTTCGAGAAAAGGGAAAATCAAGGTAAATAATAAGTGGCGTAATTTAAATTAGTTAATTTGCTACTAATAATAAAAAAGGATCATTAAAATTATAACATAAAAGTTAAAATGGCAAAATATGTACAAAAATATTTTTTTGATTCAATTGGTTGTTTAAGATGATTTTTTAAGACTTAAGAGCAGTAACTATGCATAAAAATAGTTAAACATCTTAAACACTCGTTTTATCTCTATGCCTTTTCAATCTTTTATTTAAATTTTTGAATAAAAAAAATAAATAATTCCCTTTAAAAAATTAATTAGCAAAAAGGTAAAAGCTATTGTCCATTATTGTATGCTATTAGAAAATAAGTTTGTAACAATCAAAAAGTTGTTAATAAATTAAACTATTTAACTTTTAACTAGCTTTTATTAAATAAAAATACCCGAAAATTTCCATGGTTCCGACGGTGAAAATTTGAGTTAAAATTGCTAAGAAATGTTCTGATTTTGGTGTAGCTACCAAAATTTTTAAATTAAACTTTTTTTTCAATATATAAAAAAAGAATTATCAAAAAAGTAATTTTATTAATTTGTATAAATTATATAATTTTCTTGTTAAAGGATAAAAAGGTAAATGTTTTAATTGAAGATTTAAATGAGGCACATAGTAACACATGCAAAAATTACTTTAACAGTATAAAATTAAGGAAATAAAAGATAAGAAAATCTCTGACGATTACTTAAAATAATCGACGCAAAAATATATTATTTGAAAAACCAATTTTAAAAAAATAAGAATCAACAAAAATAAAAATGAAAGTTCTTTGATCAGTGAATAGATCATTTAAATAGAGTAATGGCATTTAAAAAACTAATGTTGAGTCGATTATAAATCTTTTTAACACCAAAATTGAATAATTAATCATTTGACGGTTAAACAATAAAAAACATGAAAAAAGAAAAACAAAGATAGAATAATTAAAAGACAAATATTTACAAACTTATACATGAAGAAAATATAAAATAAATGGCATAAATACCAAACTATTTAAAATTAATTTAAAATTAAAGTCAATTAATTCTCATGAGGATCAAAATATTTCTAGGTAAAATATTGATAATAGAAAAATTAAATTATTTGCAAATTAAGAATTAATTACCAAAATTATAAATATATTTAATAAATTCAATACTAAAAATTTAGACTATCGCAAATCATACAGAAATTTAAGGAAAAAAATACGAAAAAAGAATCCAGATCTGAAGAAGAAATTGGCACGCACCCTATGTTAGCAAACAAGAATTTAAATAATTATAGAATAAATATGATTTAATAAAATTTTCTTCAAAAAATTGAAAAAAATTCAGGAGAAGACAAATTTTTTTTTTGTCAAAACGAATACAATGCAAAGATCATTCATTATTTAATAGTAATAGAAAAAAAAACTTTTAAGAAATTAAATTTCATTTAATATTGCTATTGCACATTTGATATTTATAATTTCAAATATGCGCAGGCGGAAAAAATATACTCAAAAATTTATAAAATTGGTAAAAAAAATAATGCTTTGGAGCCGGAAATTCTTAGAAAAATTTCTGGCAAGATAAATAAAAATATAAAAAATGGTAAATATGAAGCCATTTTTCTTTCGGTCACTTTTTATAAATCCATGAATAAATTGTTTAAAAAAAATTTATTAGAAAAGGAATTAAAAAAATTTGAAAATATCCCTGCTTGGTGCAGGAGTTTTATTCCACCACCAAAATACACTTTGCAAATTTGCAATAGATGATATACACAAAGAAATTTTCATATAGTTTGCTTTAATTGGAACTAAGAAATAATAAAAAAACTAATCAATTGGTTTTAAGAAAATTTATATTAATTTAACAAAAAATTGAGAAAAATAAAAATTTAATTAGATTAAATAAATAACCTCACTTTTTGTTGGCTCTTCCGCCTGCAATTAAATGTGCGCGAATTGATAGCACCCACTCTTAGCGACCATAATAATAATAAGTTTAAATAAATAAAATTAAAAAACAAAGCGAAAGAATGTCTTGAGTTAAAAATAATGTTCTCATCTTTTTTAAAAATATAAAATCATTAATTCTATTTATGCTACTAGAATTTAATTATGCGGCATGATACCACTCGGTTGATAGACTTAATTAAAGGAAGGAGGTGACCGTTATTGAAATTCCATCTTTAAAGCGGACAAGGGCATCGGCATCGCCGCAACAATTATCATCATCTTCATCTGAACCGAAAAAGCGAAAATTGCTCTCGTCAGCTCTGAAAAAAACGTAAATGAAATTTAACCAAGTTTTATTGATAAATTTAATCAAATTTGTGATTTGATTTAAATTATAAATATAAAAAAATAAAATGCTAATTTTATTCATACAAACGATGGCCCAAAAATCATTCAACCTTTAATTTAAAATTCTTTTTCAAAGATACATAAGCATAAAATACCGGCAAAAAATTGCAAAATAAAATTAAAAATTTAAATCAATTAATGATAAGCTAAAAACAATTAAAAAATTAAAAAATTTTATAATAAATTAAATCCAACACAAAATAATTTCAATTAATTAAAAATTTGTAAGACCGAATAATTTAATGAAAATAATATTTAACTTATTGTTTTTATCAATAATTTGTGATTATGCTTATTATGTAATTTTACATGATCTGAATTAAAAATGAATTTTAATTCATCCAAATTGATTTCTATCAATGAGATTATTTATAGAGTAAATACTAAAGAAAGATTAAATAAATAATCAAAAATATCTCAACCGAAAAAATCATTAAAATGTAGCGACACAAAAACCAAGTATAATTTAATATAGATGATAACTTCAATTTTAAATAATAAATTAAAGCAAAGTTAAGGAAACTTTAAAAAAAGAAAAATTACTTATTATATAGAATATCGAATAATAGCAAATATACAAGAAAAGTTAGAATAAATTTATCTACATTAACAAATAAGTAAAACATAAACTGTTATACGTTAATGAGACAGACATGGTTAAACACAAGAAAAGATAATAAATATTTTTTTAACTGTCGCAAAACCTTTGAAAAACATAAGTAAGCATATTTAGTATAAACATAAAATAATAAATTAATAAATATAACATTTCGAAAAAACAAATGCTTAAGTAAGAAACAAAATAAATAAAAAATGTTTTAAATCCATTTTTAGTTTTAAATATTTATCAATTTTGAACTAATCATATGAACTCTATTTGAAAAGGATGTTTTGCAACAACACGTACGTAAACATGGACAAGGAAATTTTATGAAAAGTTTTACCTTTTTCATTTTTCTTTAAGAACAGTAACATAAAAATTCTAAGTAAAAATCAAAATTAAATTAACATCCTATAAAAAACATAAAAGTAAGATTCAAAGACCATTATAAAAATAACAATTTTTATAAATATTCTTGACCAAAATAACGACAATTAGTTAATTATTTAAAAAATTGTTTAAAATAAATAATTTGAAGTTTTTATACGTTTATTTTAGGTGAAATCACATGAATATTAAAAAATGATTTAAATCGAATAATACTTATTAGATTAGAGGAAAAGAAAAGTCTTCATAAAAATAAAATGTGGATGTACTGGTTCTTCAATAGCCATCAATATTCCGTAAAGTCAGCAAATGAATAAATTTAATGGAAAATAGATTTAAAAAAATGTATATCTTAATGCCTTACTCATTAAAAAGTTAATTATTTCTAAAACAAAAATACTGAAAAAATAATTTTAATTACTTCAAGGCATTTATAATCAAATGAATCTCATGAAAAATCTTTTATATATAAATATAAATATATAAATATTTTACGTACTTCCCTTTTTCACCGATTTGACCCACGTATGAGTTGTGCATTTGTGCAATGTCAACAAAAAATCATTACCTTAATCAAATAAAAATTAAGAAAAGACTAATTATTAGTTAAAAAATAAGACCAAACTGAGCAGGAAATGGTGAGTGGTTTAGAGTTTGTGAATCAATTGCCACAATGCATCAAATTTGCCCTGTTTTCAGAACGTACACGCGGCACCGGAGGATCTGCAAAACGGTGTGGACCAAAATGAGGCGGAAGTGGTGAGTGGTTTAGGGCTTTACCACAATTCATCAATTTTATTCCTGTATTTTTTCAGAACATGCATTACGCAATCATTGACACGGAGGAGGACAACGAGAATGTGCAACCGAAGAAGAAGATAAGTTTTGCCAGCAAATGTTTTAAATTGTTAGAGGGCATATTGCACTCACATTTTTTTTGGAAAAAGCTTGAATGGCATTAGCACTCGCATTAACTTTTGTGTAAAATTGTTAGAGGGCCCCCGCACTCGCAAAACTTTTTTTTTGGAGTGCAAATGCCCTCAAACAATTTAAAACTTTTTTTTTTGGAGTGCAAATGCCCTCAAACAATTTTAAAAACTTTTTTTTGGAGTGCAAATGCCCTCAAACAATTTTTTTTTGGAGTGCAAATGCCCTCAAACAATTTTTTTTGGAGTGCAAATGCCCTCAAACAATTTTAAAACTTTTTTTTTGGAGTGCAAATGCCCTCAAACAATTTTTTTTTGGAGTGCAAATGCCCTCAAACAATTTTTTTTGGAGTGCAAATGCCCTCAAACAATTTTTTTTTTGGAGTGCAAATGCCCTCAAACTGTAATTTATTGCGAGTGCGGGGGCCCTCTAACAATTTTACACAAAAGTTAATGCGAGTGCTAATGCCATTCAAGCTTTTTCCAAAAAAAATGTGAGTGCAATATGCCCTCTAACAATTTAAAACATTTGCTGGCAAAACTTATCTTCTTCTTCGGTTGCACATTCTCGTTGTCCTCCTCCGTGTCAATGATTGCGTAATGCATGTTCTGAAAAAATACAGGAATAAAATTGATGAATTGTGGTAAAGCCCTAAACCACTCACCACTTCCGCCTCATTTTGGTCCACACCGTTTTGCAGATCCTCCGGTGCCGCGTGTACGTTCTGAAAACAGGGCAAATTTGATGCATTGTGGCAATTGATTCACAAACTCTAAACCACTCACCATTTCCTGCTCAGTTTGGACGTTTTGCTGCGTTTGATCATCCACCGCCGCCACTTCAAATGACAAATTTTCTAAAAATTAAAATTTCGTCACATTTCACCCCACTGATCAAAAACCATTTAGTAATTGTTGTTGCAGTTTCTGAGGAGCCGTCTTCTTCCTTTTATTCACCGGCGCGCGTTGCTGTAAATTCAGAAAAATTGGGAGAAAATAATTATTGATTTGAAAAAATGCCCTAAACCATTCACCATTTTCGTCTCAGTTTGATCCTGTTGCACAACAACGTCGTTCGGTGCCGCCGCCACTTCAAATGACACATTTTCTAAAAAATAAAATTTCATTCCTTTGCACCCCTCTGATCAAAAAACCAGTAGTTAGTAATTGTTGTTGCTGTTTCTGAGGTGCCGTCTTTTTCCTTTTATTCACCGGCGCGCGTTGCTGTAAATTCAGAAAAATTGGGAAAAAAATAATTATTGATTTAAAAATGCCCTAAACCATTCACCATTTTCGTCTCAGTTTGATCCTGTTGCACAACAACGTCGTTCGGTGCCGCCGCCACTTCAAATGACACATTTTCTAAAAATTAAAATTTCATTCCTTTGCACCCCTCTGATCAAAAAACCAGTAGTTAGTAATTGTTGTTGCTGTTTCTGAGGTGCCGTCTTTTTCCTTTTATTCACCGGCGCGCGCTGCTGTGAATTTGGTGGCTGCTGCTCAATTCCAGATGTGCCTGGATTTTTTTGAATTTTCAAAAATTAAAAAACCCTTCCCATCCCAAGGTTCAAACCATTGGGTTGCGCTGTTCCCTGCAACTCTTGGGTTGGGCATGCGCGGGACGAAACGTCCATTTTTTCAACTCTGACAACAACATTATCCTAAAAAATTTAAGAAATGTGAAAGAAAACGAAAATTCATTTTACATCCCATCCCCGACCTGGCGTTGTTCCACTGTTTCCAACCCTTTGTCGATGCGTTCTGGAATGGACGAGGTCCTTTTGACGGGCCGTGAAGTCGACACTGACCACTGCTGTAAAGTTAATTTATGTTATTTGAAAACAAAACGAAAAAATACATTAATTTTTAAGACAGCAAATTGAAAAGCAGTTCGCTTCCCTCTAGCGTACACATAATTTAGCCGACTCATTCCTACAAGAAATAAGAAAGGATAAATATTATGCTCAAACATTGGCAATCAATTTTCCATTCCCTAGAGTTTGGTTATCCCTCCCCCCTCAATAAATGATGCCATCGTTGACCTATCCCCCCTGCCTTCGCTTCGCCATTGTTACTCTCTCTCTCTTGCCTTCACGCGCTCTCAATCTCCCCTTCACTCTCTCCTTCTTCGCCCTCCTCGTTCTTTACTCTCTCTCTCTTTTTCGATTTCTCTCTTCTTCTTCTCCTTTCTCGTTCTTTACCCTCTCTCTTTCTCTCTCCCCTTCACTCTCTTCTTCTTCGCCTTCCTCGTTCTTTACTCTCTCTCCCTTTCTATTTCTCTCTTCTTCTTCTCCTTTCTCTCTCTTTCTCTTCGTGCTGCCCCCTCACACATTCTCTTATCGCTGCTGCCATCTGCAAACGCTGACCCTGCCGCCCGCCTGCCGCGCCGAGCGGCACAAAAGCGCAACCCCCCCTTTTTTTTCGTAAATTTGTCAAACTTTTATTTTGCGGTAAAAAAAAAGTTTTACCCCCCCCCCTTTTTTTCGTAAAATTTATCAATTTTTTTTTTGCGGTAAAAAAGTTAAACGCGGTAAAAATCAAAGAAGCCGCCCACCCCTTCCCTCACTCTCGCGCACCCCCCCACCCCTCCCCTCACTCTCGCGCACCCCCCACCCTCACTTTCGCGCACCCCCCACCCTCACTTTCGCGCACCCCACCCGTGCCACAGGCACGGGTTCGCGCGGTAAAAATTGACATCAAAGGCGCCGCATTTTCACACCCCGCTACGCATGTTGTAAGCTAACTACTGATACCAAGATTGTTTAATTTGGATGCTTCTACAAAAGTTATAGCACCGATCATAAATTCATCATTTTATGGTGATCAAATATTCAACCAAGTATAATTTTCTATATACAAATCGTAGAACCACCATTCCAAAGCAATTCGGTAGCAATTTTTGGCTCTTGTCAGTGGGCTTGCCCATTTTTCTATAAAAAATTTCCCAACCCCCTAGGGATTTCGAAAATTTCCCCGATTTTCAGTGTATTTTGGGTGTCCCGGTCACTAGGAAGGAGTGACCTGATCAGGTTGGTGTAAGAGCCTTTTTTGATCAGCACACAAAGTTATGCAAGCATGAATTGTTTCAGGTTTTAAATGAACTATAAGATAGTTTTTCAGGTTTGGTTCAAGTCTTTTTTGGGGCACTGTATTTCCCTCACAAAAATATATTGTTTGGGAAATAATAAATCTAAATTATAATTATAGTCAGCAAATCTATTAATAGATTAAAATAATTAATTAATTTAATTATTTAAATAAATCTTCCGTACTGAAATGACCCGCCCCCTCTGATCACCACTCATTCGCACTTTTGTCACTTTGACCACATTCGCACTTTTGTCACTTCGCCCACATTCGCACTTTTGTCACTTCGCCACATCTGCACTTTTGTCACTTCGACTCACCACGAATGATTCAATGGAAGGACGAAAAGTTGAACAATGTCAGCATTATTTTGAGTGGTGTCAATTGCATTGGGTGAGTAAAGAGCAAAACAAAATTTGTGTAAAAATGAAAAAAATTATTATTTTTTTTAATAAAAATACACTGATATTGAACACTTTAAAAAAACAAAATTTCAATTAAAATATCTATTATTATATTTTTGAACTTTCGACTTTTTGTTCAAATTCGGGAATATTATTATTATTATTACCATTTTTTTTATTATTGAATTATGAGTTGCCTTCAATAAAAATTTAAAAATTTTCCGAGATAAAGTTGTTTGGCACTTTTTAGGCCATTGTCACCACCAACGGCGGAAAAGGGCGTCGAATTGTGCGGAAGTTAAATATAATTGAGAAATAATGATCGGATGTTTGGGAGATTATTGAATGGACAAATTGATCTGCTGATCCTTTTTGCTCGTTTATTATGAAGGTTCTTTCCTACGGAAATATTTCTTCCTTTCATTTTACATAAATGCACCAATTAAGGCTGCTCAAGAGCAGGAGGAATTATCAACTCTGGTGCATTTTTGAGTCCAATCAATTAGACACTCCCAATTTTTATGTGCTATTGTTTAGTCAAATTTTCATGTTTTTAACAGCTATTTTTATGCTTTTAATTAGGGTTAAGCCCCGACATGTTTCGGGGAATTACGAAAGTCGTAAATTGCACTTGAAATAAGATGGAAGTATCTTTAAATGAGTTTTTAAGACTTTTTTGTTCTGGACTTTTTCTTTTTGTGTTTTTTTTAGACTTTTTATAAATTTCCTCCCCGACATTTTTTAAAATTCTCCGGCCATCCCCGACAAATTCTTTCGGGGAATTTCCTCCCCGTTCCCTGACATTTTGCTCCCCGAGGCTCGGGGCTTAACCCTACTTTTACTAATTAAAAACGCCAAATATTTATGCTCCTCGACAATTTTTTCACCAAATTCGGGAGTAAAATAGAATGGTTTAGAATAAGATTTATTGGAAAATTAAATCTTTTAATTGCTATTGAAAAAGGAGAAGGGGAACCGCCGGTAACATGTGCTTTCGTTAGTGATAAAAATCATTTTTTACGAAAAAATATTTAATAAAATTCATTTGATATTTAAATTCAAACACAATTAGGTGCCTCTTCCAGGGGGAGGGATCACAAAACCGAATTACCGGAATTTATCAAATTTTAAGGCTTTTTGAGCTTGTATAGTTTAGATGACACTATGAAAAGAAAAAAATAAACGGGAGGGGGGGGGGGACGGTAATATTTTCAACAAAATTCAAATGTCTATTATATTTGTACGTTTCCATCAGGGAGTCGTAAAAAAGAGAAAGGGAGTTGCCAGGGGGGCTTTAATAAAGTTGTTGCAGCACACAGCAAAACAGACAACAGCCCAAAGCAAACAGCAAAACACAAAACAATGCCGAAGATAATTTATTAATTCCAAATAAAATAAGGCGAAGACAAATCAATAGGGAAAACTGACGACTGCATAAACTGACTCAACTAACTAACAAAATCACAAACAAAAATGAACACAAAATTAAAACAACAAAACGCCAAAATAATTTAAATCACTTTAATATCACATCCTCGCCCTCTACGAAGCGATGTCCTCAGCGCTTAGGGCTCATCGGTAGGGCATTCGGTGTTGAAAGGGGCGGCAAGGGTGTCAACAGTGGATCGGTTCGGCATGGAGTCGCGTTTCAGGGTCAGACCTGTAAAAACAACGGACGAAACGGAAATCTGCCCTTTTTTCTGGCCTTATGATTCTATCAGTGGCAGCTTCTTGCGCACACTTCCGATCATCAATTGGAAAGTTCAGAGCAGTGCCAATTCTCAACAAATTTTCAAGATTGGTTGCTGCGACACCCGCCAATTCCTCCCCAGCCATCGGCGAAAAAATTGTCCTCAATTTTCCTTCGGCTTTCCGTCCTTTTACAGCGTCGGTGTTCCTCGTTGGGCTTTTGCTTTTCCAGATTCGTCCAATCTTTGACTTTTCATTCGGGAATGTGCTGGCGAGCAAAGCCAAGGCAGCAACCATAGCATTCAAAAACCATTTTGGGATTTCCGGCGAATTTTCCTTAATTTTTGTTGCATTTACGCTGCAACTTGACGACGACGAATTGCGCTGTCGGTTGGACGCTTTCCGTTTTGGTCCAGCTTCCACGTTCGTTCGTTGTGCCAGTGGTTGGTTCGACAACCGCAAATCATTCAATTTCTTCTCAGCTTCTGAATTTTTTCGAAAATCGGCACTTTTCGTCGCAAAATTTTGTTGTGGCGGTTTTCGTGCACAGTTGGATTGCTTCCGCGCAAAGGGCAACCTACAATGGCGAGAAATGTGTCCCGTTTTGTTGCAGTTGTAGCACACAATTCGGTTTGTCTTTGGCGCGAAAAATTTTTGTGGTTGAAATGTCGGTTTCTGTTGAAATTTTGGTCGGTGCTTGTTTCCAGACTCAGCCGATTTCGTGGCCTTTTGCACTTCTTCTGCGCGTATTGCGAGAGCGACAAAACTGTCGAAGCTCATGCCCGGACGACGCGCTAATTCCAATCCCACCGAAATTTCCGGATTTTTCACGGCACGAATTAGGTGCTTCATCGCAAAATCGCTGACAAAGTTTGGCGGCAAACCTGGGTGAGCGCGGTCAACAATCACGTAAAGTCGTTCCGCAAATTCGTCCAACGCTTCTTCCGGTCTTCGCTTCACTCCGTCCCACAATTCATTGAATGCCCGCAATTCGGTGCAATCCCATTCACTCAAAATTTCCTCCATTCCGCAGCAAAGTTCGTTGAAATCGTTCGGGCGATGTTTCATGGCGGCATCAAATGCGCGTTCAGCCTTTCCACTCATTTTGCTTTCCAACGCTGAAATGCGGCGATTTTCCGGCCAACCTTCAGTTGCTGACGAAAATTTTTTGAAAAATTTTCGGATTTGGTTCGTCCCTTCCGTTCCTTTCAGCTCAGGGAGTCGTTCCATTGTGAGCACAAATTCTAATGCGCTAATTTGCTGTCCTTCTTGCCTCAGCGGTTGTTCCATACTATATTCTTTGTCTGCTGTTTCGGTTTGACAACGCTGTTGCATGTTGAGATGGGATTTACTTTTCCCGGTTTTGTTTGTTTTTCGTCGGATTTACCACAAAATGTCGCTATGGCTCGTCTAATTGTGGGATTTACTTTACCCTTTTACAAAATATAGCTGTCCACAGTCGGTTGATTCGGCTCTTCTCTTGTCGGGAATTTGTTTTCCCTTTTTTCGATTTTCCACACTTGTCGCGGGATTTACTTTTCCCTTTTTTTTAAATTCGAGGACACGTCCGAATTGTTTTTGTCCACTGCTGATTCACCAGTGCCAGGAGCGCCATGACGACTGCATAAACTGACTCAACTAACTAACAAAATCACAAACAAAAATGAACACAAAATTAAAACAACAAAACGCCAAAATAATTTAAATCACTTTAATATCACAAGGGTCGCTGACCATGGATTTATAATTGTTTGGGAACATTTTTTCTAAGTTGTACTAGGGGGTTTTATGGTGTTTTTGAACACCTAGTGTGGGAACAGGAGGTGTGGCGGTGCCGATAGACACCGCCAGAAAAATTTAAATTTTTTGAGTTTTTGGAGCCGGGCGGTGCCGACAGTCGCCGCCGAGGAAAATTTTTTTTTTAGATTTTAATGAATTTTGTTAAGAATTTTGTTGAAAATCTCAATAATTTTCCTCCTTCCAATACCTAACCCGATGTCGAAGATTTTTTGATTTTTTTTTTTACTTAAACGCTATATCCTTTCATAAGAGGTATTTATTAATTAAAAACAATATATATTAAGGTTGAGTTAAATCGAAAAATAAAAAGTGAAAGATTTGCACAAAAATGACAATTTAATTCTAAACCATTCTATTTTTCTCCCGAATTTGGTGAAAAAATTGTCGAGGAGCATAAATATTTTGGAGTTTTTGAACACTAAAAGCCTAAAAATAGCTGCTAAAGACATGCAAAGTGACTAATCAATAGCACAAAAATTGGGGGTGTCTAATTGATTGGACCGCTTTCATTTTTGAATTTTATAACATGTACAATCCGAAATATATTTTAGTATAATTAAAATTATATTTTTATTTCATTTCGACGCATTAATAATCAGAAGGGTAATGTGTATTTACGTATAATTTTTGAAGTAATTATCAGTCCATAAGGGCTGTTCAAGTCGTAAAAATCGACAATCATAAGGAGAATCCATTCGGCAATTGGTGAAAGTTCGGCATGCCTTCGGGACAGAATTTCCCTAAATTAACCGCTTTAAATAGGCATCAAAATTTGGCTGGCCTTTTTCCAAACCATTTCAAATATTACACAAAAATTTTAATTTATTAAAATTTCAGAAATTTCGCTCAGATTTGAACCTTTTTAAATATCTGTCTGGATTTGATCTTCTTGCAATTTAAAAAACTTTAAGAATTGAGCAAAAAATGAAATTTCCAAGAAATGAAAAGTATGCTAAGATGTTTCTGTGCCAATTTCGGCGAAAATTGTAAGTGATGAAAATCGTTCCAAAGAAGCCAAGTTTGACTCAGTCCGGCTCAAACCAAATGGCATCAAAGACTTTGTTGGAAAATTAAAAAAAAACTGATTCGTAGCGTATATTTCTCGTTTTATTGACAAATGACAAAATGCCAAAAAGACTTTAAAAAATTTAGGAATAAAACCTCAAACAGAATGCTTAGAAACTTGTAAAAAACAAAAATATTGGCAGTTTTTTCCTTGGTTTGTTTAAGTAAGAATATCAAAAATGAGCCGGCAATTAAGCAATTAAAGTATTAATTAATTATTAATTTACCAAGTGATTAGGTAAATTGCGAAAAGAAGATTTGCAATTGAAAGCAAAATGATGGCGTAACACATTCGAACTTTATTTCCAGTTACTATCAGTGAAAACTTTTGGCACTTTTTGGGGGTGCGGCAAATTATCCAAAAAAGTGGGTCCAACTTTTTATGATTAATTTTAATTTCAAAATTCAAATAGTCTTTCCAATTATTATCAGTGAAAACCCTTTGCTTTCAAAATGACCGCGAGGATCTTTGTTTATAAATTGTCTTGGGCGGAGTCTAATTAAATAATGCAATAATTATAGGAAACATATAACATAACAATAGATGGTCCAATTAAGCTTCCAGTCACCATCACTGTTTAGGCGCGTGGCGTTGAACTGGCGAAGGCAGAGCAGTGTGCCGTTGGAGTTGTTGGCTCGCTGAACGATCTGGCCGGCGTCTTCTCTTTGCTCGTCAGATGAATAAAATCTTCCAACTGCTTCTTATCATCATGAAGCATGATAATAAAATTCATAAGCATCGCGCTTTGGCCAGTTGTGACGAGTTTGTTGTCGGTCAGCCGTGTGAAAACCTTACCCTTTAAAAAAAATTATTTTCTATCTTAATTGTAAGGTAACAATAAGCACACATACCGACTTAAATCCCAAAACTGTGCAAGCCGCGCGTTTGGAGATCTTATTTTCTTCCAAAATCTTTTCAAAATTCGCCAGTTTTTCTCTGTCAAATCCGTATGACTTTTCCCCGAGTTCACGTTTAAGCTTGTCCTAAAATTCTAATTTAAAAAAAAATTTTTAATTTAAGTACCAAGAACGAGTCCGATGTCATTTTGGCCACATTTTCTCCCACGGTGTTCTTCGGTGCCAGCTGTTTGAGAGGTTCCTTCGACTTCCCGTCGAGCTTGGGCGAATCAGTTCACACCTTGATGATGTCCGATATGTCCGAGAAGTCCAATTGAAGGCTATAAATAAGGTTAAGGTCTCTCAGTTAGATAAAATAGATCACCCAAAGATATTCTCGGTGGCACCAGTTTTGTGCCCTTTTCGACCGTGTCGTGCATATAGGCTTTGTATTTTTTTTTCTGTTCTTCCTAGCATTGATCTTGACCTTCTCCTTGGATAATTCGTTTGCTTTTGTTTGAGCCCAACGTCAAATTTTAGCGCGAGGTCATTTTCAGGAGCATTTTCTTGAGCATTTTCGGTAGGATTCGCTTGCGGCAGGGTTTCGATTATAGTTTGGTCCAAATGAAAAGAAGAAGAAAATTAACTACACATCCTCTTCCTTTTTATAGACTCCAAAGCCTACCCGAAATTGGGTCGATATTCAATCGGACCCCACCTTCCCCCACCCCCCTCCCGCTATGGAATTTGCAATTATTATCAGAGTGATGCTTTTGGCATTTTTTGGGAGTGCGGCAAAAATTATCCAAAAAAGTGGGCCCAACATTTTATGACCAATTCTGAATTCAAATGGTATTTCCAATTATTATCAGAGTAATGCTTTTGGCATTTTTTGGGAGTGCGGCAAAATTATCCAAAAAAGTGGTCCCAACATTTTATGATCAATTCGAAATTCAAATGGTATTGTAAATTATTATCAGAGTGATGCTTTTGGCATTTTTTGGGAGTGCGGCAAAATTATCCAAAAAAGTGGGCCGAACATTTTATGATGGTTTGGGGTGTCCACGATGACTTTTATAATGCCTATTTTTGCCTATTTTGGACTTTTTGTGCTTAATGCCGAAATGGCTATTTTGCGATTTTTTATGCCTTTTTAGGTGTCTATTTCGTAATTTTTTGTGTCTAAAAATGGAAGCCCTAGTAATAATCCCTTTCCCATAAAGGTTCTAAAATAATGTAAAATGACAATAAAAAATTGACGAAATAATTAAATTATTAAAATATTTAGAAAAATTTATTATATATTTTTTTCATAAATTTTCGATTTCCGATGAGTTCCGGTTTCCGACTTCAGTCAGGTCAGGTCCCGGTCCCGGTTTTGCCCAAAATTCCCGGTCTCTTACAACTCTAATTTTAATTTACAAATGTTTTTGTATTAAATGCGAATTTTTCATTTGTATCCATGTAGTCATGGGTAGGGCTCGGATATATAGTTTTTCACTATTTTTTCCTGAGCTCACCGTAGCCTGAAATGCATGAAAAACATGTTTTTTTTCGTCTATTATTAAGCTACTTTTCGAGTTATTAGTAGGGCTGTCAATTTTATGTAAATACATATTTTTTCCTGTCTTCTCCATACTCTAAATAGCAGGAAAAACACTTTCTTTTTTGTGTTTGCGAACAAAAGTTGGGACTTTTATTACATATTTTTACATATTTCGAGGTTTTATACATATTTTACATATTTCGGGATTTTATACATAATTGATAAATATTTTGGATTTTTTCTTACATATTTTCATTTTTTAACATATTTGAGGATTTTTTACGGAAATTTTTGGAAATCCTCAAAAAAAATCCAAAATTTCGGTAAATTTTTTGCACATATTTTCATATTTTTTTCAAATATTTCGAGAAATCTGGAAAATTTATAGTGAAAAAATATCAATGAAAAATACCAAAAAAAGTAATTTTTAAAATACTAAAAGTGATTCTAAGACTATTTAAGTAATTTTTATGGCATTTTGATGCCTATTTCCGCATTTACGATGATTTTTTTCCAAAAATAACCATTAAAACAAATTTTTATTTACATATTTGGGGTTTTTTGTACATATTTTGGGATTTTTCTTACATATTTATGTACATATTTGGACCACTTTTTGTACATATTTTTGACAGCCCTAGTTATTAGCAACTATTTTCTAGTTTTTTATTTTTAGCAACTAAAAAACTATAAAATTTTTGAAAAAATTATTTTCAATTATTTTGGCGTTTTGCCCAAAATTTGTTAGCAAAAAAGCAATAAAAAGGGAAAATATACTCCCGAAGAATCGACCCAAAATTTTTTCAAAAATTCACCACTAAAAATCTACCCTAAAATATTCAAAAACAGACCCCTGAGAAATGAAAAATTAACCAAAATTCATCTCCAAATTTTATTTGTTTATTTTCTTGACGAGAATTTTTGATTTTGAAAATTATGTATCTCATTAATGATTTGGCATAATATTTTTGTTTTTAAAGAAAATTTTCGATTTTACACTAAATTTGGAACTTTTTAGCAACTATTTTGGGTTTTTTTAGAAACGAATTAATTGGCAGTTTTTAGCAACTATAAATCCGAGTCCTAGTCATGGGACCAATTCCTGTGATGTTCCATCACTTTTTTCAAATTTTATTTTCTTTGATATTTAATCATAGAAATTCATTTTTGCTCCTGTTGGCCCTTGGGAAAGGCTTTTTCTTTTTTTTATAATGATATAAAAAAAATTTCATTTATTTTTTTTGAAATTGTGTATGTCCTCAAAAGTCGGGTCTTCAAATGTCAAATGTCGCACCATGCATATGTTTGTGTGGTCTAGTGGCTACACCTTTTGCCTTTCATTATTTGTCGCTTTGGTTCAATTCCCCACTGTGATAGAATATTTTTAATATTTTCTTTACATTATTTCAATTGAAATTTAATTAAAAAAATACTTCAACTTAAAAATTATTATTTTTTCTTTTTTAAACAGCCTAAAATTGGTTTTTTTTTTTGACAAAATCTGTTAACAAATCGTATAATAAATTACAAAAATTTTCCCGGCGGCGCCTTCGGCACCGCCGGCCCCCCGGTTCCCCAAAAGTTTTTTGGAAAAAGCCCAGTAAAAAAAGCATTTTTAAAAACAAAAAATTCGTCGCTTGGCTTAAAGCGCAAAAATTTGGCAATTTTTGGTGAAAATCTGTTACCAAATTTCACTCAAATTTTTCAAATTTTTCCCCGACGGCGCCTATCGGAACCGCCAGACTCCTTGCCGAGAAATTTACTTTGAAAAAGCCCGATGCATAGCAATATATTATATTTGCGTAAGAAATATAACCCTACTTAATATGCATCATAGACGGTAAAAATAAAAAAAGCGGCAAAAAATACAAAAACAATACAAAGTCTTTTCTTTTGATCAAATTCCTAATCAGAAGCCAAAACCTTTAATTCCTGTTCAAATAAGGCAAATCATATGTATAATTATTTTTATCCAATGTTCAAAGAGCCAATTGGCTCGTACGAAAAAATTTAAAAATTTTCAGAGATAAAGTTGTTTGGCACTTTTTAGGCCATTGTCACCACCAGCGGCGGAAAAGGGCGTCGAATTGTGCGGAAGTTAAATATAATTGAGAAATAATGATCGGATGTTTGGGAGATTATTGAATGGACAAATTGATCTGCTGATCCTTTTTGCTCGTTTACTATGAAGGTTCTTTCCTACGGAAAAATTTTTCCTTTCATTTTTTACATAAATGCACCAATTAAGGCTGCTCAAGAGCAGGAGGAATTATCAACTCTGGTGCATTTTTGAGTCCAATCAATTAGACACTCCCAATTTTTATGTGCAATTGTTTAGTCAAATTTTCATGTTTTTAACAGCTATTTTTAGTAATTTTTTCACCAAATGCGGGAGTAAAATAGAATGGATTAGAATTGGATTTATTGGAAAATTAAAATCATTTTATTGAAATTCGTAATAAGCGCCTCGGAATACCCCTGAAATGATTTCTAAAAACTTAGTTAAAAATTTTTTCGGGACCAATAATCTTTACCATTGCCGCGACATCAGCATTGGGTTCAAATGCCTCCGCTCAACGATCAATCTCGAATTGAGTGGTGCGAATGTAAGGTTTGCCAAAATGCGCCAACCATGAACTAGGCGAAATGAATGTTTTTGGTTTGGTAGGCGAAATGTCAGTAGGCGAAACGTCTGATTTTACCTTAATAGACGAAATGAATGTTTTTGGTTAGTAGGCGAATTGTCATGTAGTCTCATGGAACACATAAAAAAAATTTTCTCATAAAAAGCATAAAATTGTCATTTTTTGTACAATTATGGGATATATATTAGGGAATGGATTTGCTAAATGGGATGAAGAAATTAAAGAAAAAATTGGAGAAAAGACACCAAAAAATGAAAAGAAACAAATATTGCCTAATTCCGTAAATAAGCATATTTTTTAGAATATTTTCTTAAAAAATTATTATTCAAAAAAAACTTTCGTTTTCATTTTATTTTTGAATTTTTAACTAGGGATGGGATTTTTATGTGCGAAAAACCCTGAAATATGTAATAAAATATGTGCTAAAAACCCCCCAAAAAACCAAAATATGTGCTAAAATATGTGTTAAAAACTGGAAAATTAAGGTTTTTTGGCATAAAAATCCAAAAAATCCATTTTAATCCCTTTCGCCCGCACAATTGCAAATCAAATTGAAACTCGTTTAAATGTCTTTCGGCATTCGAAACCAATTTAAAAAATTTTTGAAAACATTGCAAGAAAAAAATTTTTTAGGGGTGTATTTTTCAATTTTCTTATATTTTCTTAGATTTTTCACAAAAATGCCAAAATATGTGCAAATATGTGCCAAACCCCAAAATATGGGTTTTATAAGTCGCTCTAAATCGAAATTGTTCGGAGAAAATGCTTTTTTTGGGCTTCGCTCGTTATAACTAAGCCGCAGAAAAAATATGTAAAAACATATAAATCCCGTCCTTATTTATAACACATAAAATCCCATTTTATTAAAAATAATATTATTTTAGTATAATTAAGAATTATATATTTATTTCATTTCGACGCATCAATAAACAGAAGGGCAATGTATATTTACGTATAATTTTGGAAGTAATTATCAGTCCATAAGGGCTGTTCAAGTCATAAAAATCGACAATCATAAGGAGAATCCATTCGGCAATTGGTGAAAGTTCGGCATGCCTTCGGGACAGAATTTCCCTAAATTAAACTCTTTAAATAGGCAATAATACAATACTTATGATTACTAGGGCCCGGATTCTAAGTTTTTTAACTATTTTTTCTGCGGCTTTATTTCGATGAGTAATGCATGAAAAAAACCCTTTTTAGCTCGGAAATTCTTCGTTTTAACCCACTATTCACCACTAGGAATCACTATTTTGGAGCTTCGCCACTAAAAAAACTATTTCGGAAGTTGGCCACTAAAATAATTTTTTGCAACTATTTTAGCGTTTCGTCATTATTTTTGCCATTATTTGGGCATTTTTTGGAAAATTTCCCAAAAAATGCAATAAAACGAAAAAGACACCCCTAAGATTCGACCTAAAAAATTTTCAAAAATACACCCCTAAGAATCGACCTAAAAATTTTCAAAAATACACCCATAAGAATTGGAAAAATTTCACAAAAATTCTTCCCCCAAATTTTTTTTGTTCACTATTTGATAAAAAATATTTTGTAACTGCAATCATTGAATAAAATTGTTTGCCTTAATCTTAAATTATTTTCAAATTAAAAACAGCTATTTAAAAAATTACACCCCCGAAATTTAGAACTTTTCGCAACTATTTTGCCACTATTTTGGCATTTTTTGGTCACTATTTAGTTAATTATTTTGGGATTTTTTGCCACTAAAAATCCGGGCCCTAATGATTACTCTTTTCTATACCTTAAATGGCTTTTTATTGTAGCCAACTTACGTTTTGTATCATCAAATGATTTTAGAGTTTTTCCTTTCATTTTTGGTTACGGGTTCCCTTTTAAAAAATGGACAATTCAGTGCCCGATTTTCTGAGCAATTTTGAGG
>SIJG01000171.1:53797-102071 GCA_023374025.1 Heterodera schachtii
ACGAAAGCGTCGGAGGGCCAAGCGGTGACCAAATGCTGTTCACGCCTCGTCCGGACGGTGTGCCAAAGATGTTAGATTGTCATGACTTTTCGGTTGCGCAATGGTCTTCAAGAATGGAACAAATCAAAGCGGTGATTTTCATGCCGTATTTAATTACATTTTTTTGTGATTTTTTGTCCCATTTTTAGGCATTTTCCGATGCTTCTTCTCGTGTTTGCTTCGTCATTTTCTTTGATTTTTCGAGGTCCCCTTCGCTTGACTTCGTCGTACCATTTGAGTTGACCAACGAATTGACTGGCGAGCAATTGACACTGTTACAATATGTTGGATCTTTTGCGCTCATCCGTTGTCCAATTGCGCAGATGGAGATGGCATTGGACCAGTGGGAGAAAGGATCGCCTGAACGTGGGAGCCGAATTTTCATTGGCATTGTAGCGGACGGATTGAAAATGGGTGAACAATTTGAAAAGATTTCGGTTTCATTCTTTTTTTTTTCAACTTCTCGACGCTTCCTTCTCCAGGGCCGAGGTCAGCATCAGAATGAAGTGAATTAATTAATGATGCAAAGTGTTGTGACCCCAAAATGTTGCCATTTCACTATTATTGTATATATATGCAGTTGTGTGTATTTATTTTTACTCTTGCTTTCTCACAAATTCGTCCATTTCAATTGTGTATTTGTTGCGATTGTGCGTTATTAAAAATGGAATATTGGGTTGGTGCATACCTAAGTCATGTTTGGGGATCGGATTTTTAGGTGAGAAAATTTTAATTTAGTGGCCTAAATAGGGGCAAAAGAAATGGCGAATTGAGGCTTTAAATTCCAAAATAAAAGCAAAAAATGAACGTTTCAGAAAGATTTTTGAGAATTTTTTTAACAGTCAAAATTTTACAATTTTTTGAATTTTTTTGCTAAAAAATAAAAATTTGGACAATTTTTGGGCAGAATCTGTTAATTACAGGGCTGGCAGATGAAAATTTTCAAAAGCCTCATTTGGCATGCAAAAAAACTTCATTTTGGGTCAAAAAGCCTCATTTTTACAAATTTATTCAAAACACGTTTAAAATGTTAAAATGTTGTATTTTGACTGTCCATGATCAATTTGAGCAATTCATTTTGTGAAATTCTGAGCACAAAAAATCGAAGTTGATTTTTTGCGGCGCTTTTTTCAAAAACTTGGGAAACACGGGGGGCGGGGCGGCGGTGCCGATAGGCGCCGCCGGGAAAATTTTTGTAATTTTTAATGCGATTTGTTAACAGATTGTCCACAAAAATGGCAAAATTTTGTGATTTTGAGCAAATTTTAAGAAAATAAAGGACTTTTAGGGGCTGGCGGTGCCGATAGGCGCCGCCAGGGGAAAAATTGAGAATTTTGACCATATTTTTAGCAGATTTTCATTAAAAAATTATCAATTTTGTGCTTTTTTGGAAAAAAATTTGGTTTTTTTCTGATTTTTAAAAAAATTAGCAAATTTTTTGGAAAATTTGGATGATTTTTTCGTTTTGATGCTCTATAAAAACCCAAATTATTAAATAATTGTATAAACATTATGCCTCAAAATTTAAAAAGGTTCTGAGGATTTCCCCAAAAGCCTCAAAAATCCTCAAAATTTCTCAAAAAGCCACAAAAATCCTCAAATCCTCTTTTCCAAAAAAATCCTCATTGACCTATCAAAAAGCCACAAAATGAGGATAAATCCTCAGATATGCCATCCCTGGTTAATTAGTTGTTTCAAATTTTAAAAAATTTTCCTCGGCGGAGCTTATCGGCACCGCCGGACCCCCCCCCCCCCCCCCCCCGTCTTCCATTATTGATTTTAACAATTTTGTGGGAGAAAATTAAGCAAATCATAAATTTTAGCACATTCGGGATCAAAAAAGTTGAGTATATTTGTTAACAGATTTTGTCCAAAAGTTGTACAAATTTTGTGATTTTCGAATCAGAACAAAATTTGGTCGCTACCCCGAAATCAGAATTGCAGATGTTTGGGTTCGGGGTTCGAAATAGTACGATTCTGAGTTCAGATTCGTGATCAGCGACCCCGAAAACCTATAAAAATTGATTTAAAAATTTACATTAAAAATAAAAATTTTATGGGGCATAAACTGCACAAGTACCGATTTTTCATGTATTTTATTGCTTTTTTTCTCGCTAATATGTTTTAGAAAAAATCTTATTTTTGTGGTCAAAAGCTTATTTTAGCCTCGTTTGTCCTTATTTTGAAAAAAAACTTGGGAGCCCTGACTTAAAACCCATTGGAACATTTCTCAACTTTAATAGTTTAATACAATAAAATTTTACTCACAATTTTCCTCAAAGTTCGTTTCTTTTTATGGTAAATGATTGCATTTAACTGAAAGAAGCAACAAATAAATGCGACGAGCGATTATCAGCTCAATTAAAATTCATAATGATCGATCAGAATTTCTCATTTCCTAATAATTTTTTCACTTTTTCTTTCGCTGTCCGCTGGGCCCGCCACTCATTTCAGACGACCTTTTGCATTCTTTTGGCCCGCTTTTGATGGAGACAATGGCCTAAACGAAGTGCAATTTGAATTACTTTAAACAAAGAAAATTGTGTTTCCAACTCACCCAAATCCAGAAAGCGTAAAACCGATTTTGTTCAATTTGTCCGTCTTTTCGTCCTCCCATTTAACCGTCGCCGTTTGCCCAATTTGACATCGCTTCATTATCCATCACTCTTCCCATCCATTATAGTATGCTTTAACCACATTTTCATCAGCTTTTTCTTAAATTAAATTTTTTTTCGATTATGAAATATTTCCCAAAGTTAGGGGGAGCCTTCACCATTCACTCATCCATTGTTTATGGACGGATATGTAAAATGATTAACCTTCTGCTGCAGGATTAGTTTATGCCATCCTATTTATTTTTTGCCAATTTGAATGATTTATTTCACTTAATTCCTAATTATTTTCACATTAAATAGATAATTCAAATTTTTTCTGTTTGATTGTTTTTTTAAATTTTAATCCTCTTCAGCTTTTTGTCAGCACATAAACTGATTTTGAAGCACGCTTCCGAAGTATTCGCGGCAATGTTCCGTTTTGACGCCAAAAATGAAAAAGCGGAAATCGGTAAAAAATATTAATTATTAACATGATAAGACTTTCTTGTATCATAATAATTACCCTAATTAATTTAAATTAGCTTCTGCTAATTGCCCCGTGGAGGTCACCGATGTTGAAGTGGCAGCGTTCAAAGTGATGTTGAGCTTCATTTATACGGATGATTTGGCCGAATTGAGCGGAGACAATGCAATGGCAGTGCTTTACGCCGGTGAAATTATTTTTTATTTAATCTTATTAATTAATTTATAATTAGCCAAAAAATACAATATCCCTGCCTTGGTCGGCCCATCTTTGCAAGTTCCTGTTTCATCACTACGCAATGTTTTCTTGGCTTATGCCCATGCTCGCCTTTTCGAATTGGAGGTGGGTTGGAAGGACAAATTGAAAAATTCCCGAAAGAATCAAAAATTTACTGCATTTTAAACCGCTTTTTCCGCTTATATTTTCGAGTAACCAAAGATCCTTAATACACATTGTTAGAGTGAATTTTTCTGATTCATTTTGTTTATTTTCTTTCGATTTTAGAATTTTGCCTACCATTGTTTATTTTACATTGATGAGAATGCCGACACTTTGTTCAAATCAATGAATTTTTGCAAATTGACCAAAAATTGTTGTGCGAAATTTTTGGACGTGACGAATTGCAAATCAGTGGAGAAATTTCAGTTTGGAATGCAGTAATTATATAATTAATATGAAACAATTCTAAATTAATTCATAATTTCTAATTAATAAAGGCACTCCGTTGGGCCGATGTGAAGTGTCATCAAAATGGAATTGAATGCTCAGCAGAGAATCGCCGTGCCGTGCTCTGTCCGGCGCTTTTCAAAGTGCGCTTTCCACTGATCTCAATTGAGGAATTTTCGAGAAAAATTGGTAATAAATAATTAAGTCATAATTTATTTTTCGATAAGTTAGCGGTTTTTAATTTTTTCAATTGTAAATTTTATTTTTGTCCATTTATTGCAGTTCCAACCGATGTTTTATCAAAAGATGAAGTGATCGCTGTTTATCAGTTCCATGCCCTCCCAAATTGTCATGGGATTTCCGACGGACTTTTTCCAATGCCATTTCCGATTAATGGACGGATTTCTGATCGCAAAACGGGCACAATTTTAATGGACATTGAAAATGTGTCCGAATTTGCACGAGAGGACGTTGAGAGCAGTCGGTACAGCGAAAAAGTGTACATAAATGGACTTCCATGGAAATATGGGCAACAATAAAAACAAAGATGGGAAGCACTGACATAAGAAATATTTGGACTTTTACCTTTTGTGCAATGCCCCAAAAAAGGTGCGAATTAACTGTTAATTAGTACTGATTAACATCAATAATTAATTTCCATTAAGATTCGCTTTGGCGATGCTGCGTTCGTTCGGCAACTTGTCGAATTGTTTCGCAGAAAAATAGGGCGAAGAATTCGATTGGTATATTTTGTGACCGCGTTTTTAACAACAAATTGACCAACTGGGGATTCGAAAATTTCATTTCGTTTGCGGTAAGTGCCAAAAATAAATAAGAACTAATTGCTCACATTTGAATTAATCGACTTAACTGCTCACAAAAAATTAATTAAAATTAAGGAATTGATGGACACTAACAAAGGCTTTTACAACGGAGAAGAGGACAAAGTGACATTGGTCATTGATGTCATAACTGTTGATGAACCAAAAATAGACAAATGCATTTTGGACCAAAGCAAATCCAATAGGACAATTACGATGGAAATTGAAAAAATGTCGGAATTTGCGCGAGAAGTCTTTTGGAGTGAACGTAAAAGCGAAACTGAGCACATCAAAGGATTTCCATGGAAAATAAAGGCACAGATCGAAAAGAAAAATGAAAGCACTGACAATGAGAAATTCTTTTGCTTTTACCTTTGGTGTGATGCTCCAAAAGAAGGTGCAATTAAATATAGATTAACCAATAAATAATTAATTTGCATTGAGCAGAAAATTGGAGCTTCAAATGTTCGGCAACTCTTCGAATTGTCTCTCAAAAGAGCGGTGTGCCGAATTACCGAAGGAAATTTAATGACCATGTTTTTGACAATAAAACGAACAACAGCTGGGGATATTCTAATTTCATTTCATTTGCTGTGAGTAACAATTAAACTTTTCCTTAATTGTCCCAATTATGATCAATTAAGGAACTGATGGATCCGAGCAAAGGATTTTACGACAAACGCGAGGACAAAGTGACATTGGCCATCGATTTCACAGTGAAAGAAGCAAAAATGGAGGACAAATCGTAAAAAATTTGCAATTTTCTGTAGATTGAATCAACATTATCTTGATTTATTAAGAAATTTTAATTAAATTTCGATATGAAAGTTTGTTTTCGAAAAAAAGAAGGCTGTGGATTTTTTATACCTTGTCATTTTGGGTGAGTGTCACATTTATCCGTCATTACGTCCAAAAAGCCCTCAAAAATAACTTATATATAAAAGCATATCACCCCGAAATTGATTTCATTACATAAAATTTTGTGGCACTTTTTAAATATTTAATTTGTGAATTCAATACTTTATTTTAAAACTTTTTTAGTTCAATAATATAAAATATTTATTTTCCTAATTATGACAATGCAGCAGACGGCGAAATCATTTGGTGCACATGGCATTTGTTTGGTACAATTTGTAGGTTTAAGCATTACATATTCGAAAATGACTTCGCTTTTGTATTAGTTTGGTAAAAGCTTTTTTGAGTTATTTTCATACCCAATAAAGCAATTTTTTATAAAATTTATAACTCATAAAAATTTTAAATAACAAATACAGTACATACAATTAATAAAATTATAATACGTATTTTTTCTAGAAAAATGAAAGAACAATGAAAATCAAATGCAAAGGCCGAAAATCTATCAAATTCCGTGTTGGTTTGGTGTGAACAAAAGTCTAACAATTCACAATGATCGCTCTTCCAAAATGCGATTGAGATATTTCGATTATCTATAGGTCCACAGACAACACAATAGGCCAAATCAAAAAGAATTGAAATCAAATATGCTCCAATTCAATCCTACGAAGTGGAACATTCATTTTCAATTTATAAGAATATTTTGGCAGACAACAGGATGAGCTTTACTGCAGAAAATCTTGAAAAATTTTTGATCTGCAATTGCAAAAATAACCGATAATATTTTTGTTGAAGAAAAAAATTTTTTTTTTTTTTTTTTGAATTTGAACCCCTAATTTTCATCTTTTTTATGCATATTTCGTGCATATTTCACGACTATTTATATATTTATCCGCATATTTTGGTCAGTTTTCGTGCATATTTTTTGCAGCCCTAGGTATTAAGATTGGCCAATTACCATTTATCAACTGAAAATGTACAAAAAAAATTATCATTTAAATGAAAAAAATCAGCATTCATTAAAAATTAATAATCAGTCTGTTTTTTTAATTTTCACATAAGTTTTCTTAATTTTCATACAGTTTGGCTGAATGCGCTCTCGCAAATTCTGACACTTTTTCAAGTCCATCAAAAAGGTTCTTTCTGCCCAAATTCATACATCGCTCTGAAATTGGAACAGCTGCGGCTCGGAAATGTGATTAAAATTCGGTTTCCCCGCTGATAACTCCGTCCGTTGCTAACACACCGACGGAACTGTAAAAAAACGGATTTGCGCTGTCAACTTTCGTCGTTTATATTTTACATTTGAAATGTCTTAATATTTTCAATGTTTTGTGACCTTTTCTTAATTTTCAAACAAACAAAAAATTTTTAGGTGGTCAATTTTACTGCTTCGATGACATGCGAAAAATCTGAGCAATTTAGCAATAAGTAATAAATTTGAATTTATTCATTTCTTTTTTCTAATACAAAAGAATGGGAAAAGCGCCGCAAAAATTTCATTAAAAATTTCAGAATTTGACCAAAATCCATCATTTAATCCTTTTGGACAAAACTTGTAAAAAATTATTCTCTCGACGCCTATAGGCACCGCCAGACTTGGGAAAATGTTATAATTGTTGAAATTTTCTATGGGTTCTGAATGTTTTTAATAAATACTTAAAAGACTAAAAAAGTCTAAAAACAAATGCGAATAACAGAATAATAGACAAAAAGAGATTTCATTGATAAATCTGCCAAATTGTATATGATTATTTGTCCGTTTTTGCTTCCATTATAGTGAAATCAATGGCCACTGTCACTTTGTCTTTATTTTTGTTGTAAATGCCTTTGATCGGGTCCATTAATTGTTTAATTGTTCATAATTAGGTCAATTAAGGGAAAAATAATTGTCACCCACAGGAAATAAAAAGAAATTGGTGCCCCAGCCCTTCCTTTCATTGTTTAACAATTTGTCAATAAATTCGGTCCTGTAATCCAACATAGCGTTCTTTTGTGAGACAATTCGAAAAGTTGCCGAGAGAACGCAGCTGCGCCAAAACAAATCTTAATGGCAATTAATTATTTCTATCAATTAATATAATTAGCATTTGATTGCACCTTCCTCTGAAGCGACACACAAAAGGTAAAATCCCAACCATTTCTTCTCATCAGTGCTTTCCGTTTTCTTTTGAATTTGTGCCAATATTTTCCATGCCAATCCTTTGATGTGCACAGTTTCGCTTTTATGTTCACTTCCAATAATTTCTCGCGCAAATTCCGACATTTTTTCAAATTACATAATAAGTTTCCTTTTCGATTTGCTTTGGTCCAAAATGATTTTGTATATCTTTTCTTTTTTCAAGGTTAAATCGATGGCCAATGTCACTTTGTCCTTTTCTCTGTTGTAAAAACCATTGGATGGGTCCATCAATTCCTTAATTACCCATAATTTGAACAATTAAGAAAAAATAAATGGAAAACTCACCGCAAACGAAATGAAATTTGGGAAACCTGACCAGTTCTTTTTATTGTTAAACATATGGTCACAAAGTGTCACAGTGGAATTATCCACCACTTTTTTTTTGCGAGACAATTCGAAAAGCTGCCGAATGAACGCGGCAGTGCCAATTCGAATCTTAATGGTAATTAATAATCGCTGTTAATTAACATTAATTAACAGTTAATTGCATTTCGAATTTTTGTTCGAATTCGGGTTCGGGATTCGGAATTTTGCAAAATAAAGGTCATATTCGTGATCAGCGCCACAAATTACCAATAAAAATGATTTAAAATGTCTTTTGAGTGCTTTTTATAGTGCGGTCACTTTAATGAATTTGTCCACTTTTGGTTCATCAGAAGTTGTGACATTAATTTTCAATGTCACTTTGTCCTCTTTTCTGTTGTAAAATTCATTGTTCGGGTCCATCAATTCCTTAATTAACCATAAGTGAACAATTAGGAAAATGATTAATTGACACTCACTGCAAAAGTAATGAAATTAACGAATCCCCTTTTGGTTGATTTACTGTCAAAAACATGGTCGCAAAGTGTCCCAGTGTTATTCTCCGCCTCATTCTTTTTAGAGACAATTCGCAAAGTTGCCGACGCAAGGGCGGTGGACTAAAGCCGAAACTATCCGTATTTATCAGCTATGACAAATCTATGCGATTTCCATTGCCCGACCGTCCGCTGCCCAACAAAATTCGCTTTAATCGTCTTCTGATTTCGTAATTTGATTCAAAGCATTGTTAACAGATAAAATCATCCCATTTTAAGGTACTTTGATTATTCCGTCCTCAAATTCCTCCGCTCAAATAAACAAATTTTCGCTGTAAGAGACATCAATTTGTGTTTGAAGATGTGGTCGTACGAAAGCAATGTTCAGCCGATTTGGGATGTTTTGGCCCGAAAAATTTGGCCCTTTTTTGCGTCAAACATTCGCCAGTTGAGCTTTTCCGGTGCTGATCATCTGGACAATTTGTGTCATTTCATCTCACCAACAATCCTCTTCGATCTCAACATTAATTTGATCAATTCCTATCTTTTTTTGCCCGATGTGCCTGGTGATTTTGATGGCCCAAATGCAACTCCAACTGCTGGCCAAACATTGTCCAAATGGTTGCACTTCCCGAGAAACGACGGACAGCCGAAGCGATTGATTTGCCAATATTTGGACGGGCATAGCAACTCCGATTGGTTCAACAACTTCAAGGAGGTGTCCGTCCTTCTTTTCTGCTATTTGTTGCTTTTGCTATGTTATTTTTCCCCTTTTTAGGCATTTCTCCGTGCCACTTCTTCTGCCTGTTATATAATTCAATTGGTTGTGTCTTTGTCAACGCCAATTGCGCCATTTGAATTGGTGAACGAACAGACGAAGGAAACGCTGACATTAAACAAAAAATCGGATTATAAATGGGAATATAATTGGGTGATGAAGCGAAGCAAAATTGGACAAATGGTTCAGTGGGAGGAAGAAAATTTGGACAAATTGAGCACTGTCAGCATTTTTTTTGATTGCATCCAAAAATGCATTGGGTGAGTATGAAAACTAATAGAATTTTCTAAAATAAATTTAAAGTTCGAGCATAAATTCGAACAAAATCTTGATGTTTTAATTTATAAAAATTGACCTTTTTAAAAAGTTTGGCCTCCTTCATTAATCAATATTACTGTTTTTATTATTATTATTTTATTTTATTTTTTGCTTTTTAGTGTTCATTGGATGCAATTTTTCACTTAATTTAGGCATTTGTCTCCTCAAGCGGCGGGTAAAAGCAAAAGAAAAGGACGTCGAACTGTGCGGAAGTGAAATAATTGAGATTAATGAATGGACGAATTATCTGCTGATCCATTTTTGATGTTCGTTTTTGCTCGTTAATTTTGTTGAGTCTTCCGACGAAAATATTTATTTGACAGCCGAATAAAAAAAAAAAGAATTTCTCGAGACTGATTTTTGAGATATCTATCTTTTTAATTTTAAAAATCATCGTAGATTGATCAAAAACACGGTCTTTTAGTTTATTAGGATCAATAATTGTTTGTTTGAAATTTTATTATTTTTTCAAAAAATTTTTGAGATCAAATGATCGAATACAATCCATTTCAATCGCTTATTTAAAAAATTAAAAACCTATTCTTTAGTTTTGCCTAAAATTATTAATAAAAATGCAATAAAACGAAATACACCCCTAAGAATCGACCTAAATTTTTTTTCAAAAAATACACTGCTAAGAATGTTCAGAAAATTTTTAAAAATACACCCCTAAGAAATGAAAAATTCTCATAAAATACATCTTCAAAATTTATTATTTTCTTAACAAGAATTTGAGCCTGAAAATTGTATCCTTTTGTCTCAAAAAAAAAAATTTCGCTTTGCAAATCAAAATGGTCACGTCCTTTTTTGTCAAAAAAATAATCAATTTTTGCCAGTCGAGCCTAGAGCCCGGCGCGGGACGGGGTCCCGCGCGGGATTTTGCGGGATCCCAACCCACAATCCCGCATTTTTTGGGAAATGCGGGATTTGCGGGATTTATACCTGCTGGATCCCGTCCCGCAAAATTTTCAGCTCAAATCCCGCAGCGGAATCCGCAAATTTGATTTTTTGTGCGGGATTCTGCGGGATTTTATTGGTTTTAAAATTTTTTATGACAAAATGCCAAATATTTTTGAATAAATTTTTAACAAATTCAATCAAATTAAAGTCATTTTGGTGCCCTGACATTTGCTGCCCGACATTTGCGGTCCGACATTTGCGGCCACCAACCATAAAAGACATTAGCGGCCCAAATTTTCGATCCCAACCAAAATAGAAACCTCAGAAAATTCTTATCCATCGAACTTAAGCAAATTTTTATGCTATTTCTGATAAGCCGAATCAAATTAGTAAAAATTTCCTAACCACCACCCAAGTAGAGGAGTAAAAGAATATCAGCCAAACAAATCCCGCCCATTTGAATTGGATCAAGAAGCGAACTGAAAAATACAAAGAAAAACGTGGAAAGTAAAAATTGTTAAATTTATGGATTGTTCCATAATTTGTCAGCCGATCTCACTCCAACCCTCTGACCCTTAAAAATCTTGATCAACCCATTAATCCCTTTTCACGTATACCGCCAGCCTCTAAAAAATTTCTTTTTTAAAATGGCCAGGTACGTAGGTCAAATCATTGTTTTGTTATTTCAATATTTTATTATTTTTTCAAAAATTTGCTGCCAATCAAATTATCGGAATCACTTTCTATCGCTTATTTAAGGCTGTTTAGGCCATCTTAGATTGAAAAAATTAAGTTTGAACGCGATTTTAGACATAGGTGCAAATTGTCCAAGTTGAAAATGCCCGGGGCGTAAATGTCAGTAATCTTTTTTACATTTAAAATATTGACATACCTATTCCAAAAAATTTTTACAAAAAAAAAATTGAAAAATTCATATACTTGATTTTATATTATACGCGAAGTTTTTGAAGTTTGAACTTTCCCTGTCCCTCTGACAACGCGGTCGGTTTGCCTTTTTGACCCAAAATTTTAAATCTTATCGAATAATTTTGTTGCGCAATTCAACTTTTTTTTTAAATTAATGAAATTTTCTCTTTCATGACAAATTACTCTTTTTTATTTATTTTGGTAATTTTAGAAAGTTTGCCTAAGTTTCAAAAGTTATCCCACGAAAATTTGGATTGGTATGGTATTGTTCAACGCCGACCACTTCATCTGCTGTTAAAATGCCGGATGGAACTGTAAAAATGGAAAGACTGGCGAATAATTTTAAAAAAATAAAATAAATTTTGTAAAATATTATCCGAAAAGGAGGCGGACAAGCAAGTGTTTTCACTGCTATTCAGAACGCGGAGAATCCAAGAATAAAAATGTGTATTTACATGAAATTTCTATCCCTAATCATTCAATTAATCAAACGTTTTTAAATAGCAGCTTGCTCGGGTGTCATTGGAACAAAGGGAACAGCCGGCGTTTTCATGCCCATCGCAGGCGTTCCGATCGGAGTCGACCCTCCCGGGGTTAACAGCGACGGAGTCATTCCTCCATTTTGGATTTTAGGAGTGAAATGCGCTGGAGTTGGTGCATCCATTCCATTCAAAGGTGTCTCAGAACCAACGGCGGGCGTTTGAGCAGGAGTCAAATCCCACCGAGAACGTCGTTTAGAAGCACCCGGCGTCTCCTCAGAACGCTCCGACATGTCGACTTTTATGTCGCGAGGCGTTTCAGAACCCCACCCGGGAGTCATGCCGCCATCGCGAACAGACTCTTTTGGTGTTTCGTCCCAACGATTTCGACGAGGTTTGGGACGGAGTTGCGTCCCACTGTTTGCCTGCCGCTGGAGTTGCATCACCAGCACCGATATGAGCCGGTGTCTCCTCCCAACGCGCAACATTTGGAGTTTTTTCCTGAAGCAAATCGAACAATTTGCAATTCCATTTATTAAATGTCGGAATTATCTCACCGCTGAAATAACATTTTCGCTCAATACAATCCGCTTTTTCCGAACCAATTGGGACGGTGTATTTTCAACGTCCTCAGATGCAACAGAAGCCAAATCAGTCCCAGCGACAAAAGGTTTAGACATCTTTGCCGATTGATTTAGTTCACCATGCTGTTGTTTCTCTGCTAGCTCATTTTCAATTTTTTCCTGAAGATATTCATATAAACATAATCAGATTATTCAATTGGATGCTAAAAAACTAAATCTCTGGCTTAGGTTCCACGATAGGGAAAATAACGGACCTTTTCTGTCAGAAATCTTTGCTCTTGCATAATTTGCGCGTAAGTTCGGTCGTGCGCGTCCGGAGTTTGGTCAACTAAACCGATATTATAATCTTTTAATTTTAAAGATAACCTACCGAACATGTCATGTCGTTCTGGAGAAATTGCCCTGAAATTTTTAAAACTTGTATTTGTTTAACAAAATAGTATTTTAAGATTAGCCGTGTTGAAATCCAAAAACCCTAAATTCCGGTCTAACAAACCAACAATTCCGAGCCAGAAAACATTGAATTTGTTTTGCTTTTTACTTTTTTTGCTTTTTTTTTGGAAAATATGTAAAAGAAAATCCGAAAGTGATTGTTTAGAAAATTGCAAATGATGAAAATGAATGCTTCAAGCATTCTCCCCCTCCGTTTGTAGAAATTTAGTTTAAAAAAGTCAATCTAATTTTTAATTAAGAAAAAAATCATCAAAACACTCAACTTCGCTGGTTTTATTAATATTAAGGAAAAAGCATTGATTGAACTCTGATTCCAAATATTGGACCTGCTGGACAATTTTATTCCATTCTTTTTTTGAATATTTTCTTTCTTTTTGCTTTAAAGTAAAAAAGAGCAGAAAAAAGAAAAATAAAAAATAAATAAATTTAAAAAATAATTTATATTTGTGTAATTTTTCTTTAAAAATCAAAAAAAAAAATTTGTATGGCAAAATGAAAAACCTTGGTCAGGTTTTTTTTCAAAATTCCAGCAGGGCTCTCTCTACCATTAATTAATTTCTAATCATCCAATATTTGAAATGCTGGAACCACGAATTTTCAATATTTTTCAAGTTTCTGAGAGCACTCACTTTCGGATTATCATTTTACATATTTTCCAAAAAATAATAATAATTAATTTGATTTTTAATAAAAAATTTCTGTTAATTAAATGGTCAGTAGGAAATAATATATCAGCTTTTTTTATTTTTTCAAATCAATTTTTTACCGGAGATCAGAAGAGATTTGTGATTTTTCATGTGAATAAAAAGATTCTTATTGGATTAAATGAAAGATTTTATTTAAGAAAAAAATATTATATAAATTAATATTTGGGGGAATATAATCCCGGAAAATGAAATTATTACTGTTATTATTCTGTTTAATTTTAATTATAATTGCCCTAATTAACCAAATTGAATCAGAAAATAAAAAACTTCAACAAAAGGGCGCTTAAAATGGTATAATTATTTGCAAATACTGACGTAAAAAGTGCCGCGCCAATTTTCCTCCCTCATCCCAGATAAAATTTCGGTTAAATTTTGTGTAATTTAAATTTTAAAATGGAAATTGTCATGAAAATGGCCAAACCGTCGCCCATTCCCCCCCCCCCTTTTTGCTCACTTGGAGGTCCCTCTCGCGCAGTTCGCGCTCCTCCCGTTCCATCGCCTCTTTGCTCAAAAGCCCCGCGCGTCCTCCGTTGTCCATCCGTCGCTTTTTGGCGATTGTTGGCATTTCGTTCTGGTCAAAACAAAAGGAATTATTCACTTTGACAAAGACAAATTTAAAAAGCTATCAATTAAGAAAGGAAAAAATGCCAAAAAAAGTTTAATGTTTATAATTGGTGAATTTATTTGGGAAATGTTTTGCAATTGCAAAACCGGGTTTTACTATTAAAAAGAATCGGTGACAAAATTTGGAAAAGCGGAAATATTACAATTAATTGGGTTTTTTGTTTTTCTGCCACTGCTCTCTTCCCCTGGGAATTTTCGTTTTTTTAAGTAAATTTTACATCTGTCCCCGGTTTTCCATTGTTCAAATGACCAACCGTTTCCTCCTCCTTAATTTCGTGCTTTGCCACAAAACCCAAAAAAATCAGCAATTTTTTTGTTGTTTACTTTTATACAAATTTTTGAAATTCGGCATTTTCATTAATTTATTACTCATCCTCCTCCGATCGCCAAGTTGGGCCCGTGCCCGCAACACAACCACCACAAATGGCCATTTTGCCCTCCGGTGTTCCGTCCGCTTCTCCCCACCCGTCTTTCTGTGTAGGAAAATGAAACCACCGCTAACATTGGTTAATTATATCGGAACCCAATCTCCCCAATTGATTTTCTCTTGCGTTTCCCCAAGTGATCGATTGTCCCTTCGTTCAGTCTACGCCATGTGAATTGGTCACCGCTTCGCCCACCGTTTTGCTTTCGCCCGTTTTGCTGTCGCGTCCGATACGCTCACAAAGTGCGGCCCATTCATCCGTCAATGTCTTCCAACGAAGTGCGAGCAGTGCCGCGAACAATCCGTCGGATTCGGTTGGACAATGAATTTTTGGTTTTTTTTCCAAGGGATAGTGCCGAGATAAAAACATGCCCTACTTCCATGTCTTCCCTTTTTAGGAGTCCGAAATGGGCACCGCCATCTGCTGCTGCTCGCGCTCGTGCGTGGCCAACTCGCGTTTTTTAAATTTTTTTGTAAGGTTTTTGATTGTCAGTATTTATTGAGAATTGGGAATAATGTGACAAAAGAATTGTTGAAAATCCGGATGAATGATTTGAATCCATTTCAAATTATAAATTGAATATTTAATTTTGTCTAAAATAATAGAATTTTCAGTGCCATAGGATAAACATCAATCTGGCCTGGTTAATAAAGGTTTATAAGCAAATTTTTTTGTTTTTCAAACATAAATTGATTTCAATATTAATTTATGTTTTTTGTATTTCTTCGATTTAAGAGAAAATTACACCAGACTTATTATTATTAATGTCAGTCATTTTTTCACCAGGTCGTTCGATTTTCCAAACTTCGGCGCCCAAGTCGCTCAAAATCATTGAGGCAAACGGTGCGGCCACAACTCGTGAGAAATCCAAAATTCGAATCCCACTGAGTGCTGATGTTGTCATTAAGAGAATTTTTTCTTGAAAAATTCATTAATTATTTTTTGAAGGGACTAATGAGGTCACGAGATAAGGGAAATGGGAAGGAAATGTTAATCGGAATCGATTAAAAGGAAAAAGGAATCGTAATGACTGCAGAAATCACTTTGGATGATCAATACAAATGAGTGATTAATATGTATGACACTTTGATCTGAGGGATCTAATTTTAAAGATCCTGAGGTGCCCGACAGACATTGCCGGACAAAAATTAGCCCAAATAGGGGAACATAGATTATAACTTGGTTTATTTAAGATTTAATAATAGATTTTTCACAAATTTGTTGATAAAATTGCAAAAATAAAAATATAAAAATTATGGCACAGGACTAATTCTTAAAACTGCTTATTTTAATCCCGACCAATTGGGATTAAAGAGTCGAAATCCCGATTTGCGTTTCTTGAAAAATTGTGACGGGCACTCGAAAAACCGAGATCCCAGGACTAATTCCGGTTGAGAATCTCGTCATACCTTGGTTAAAATTTAAATTGTAATATGAAAACACTTTATTCAATTAATTTTTTAATAATTTTCATTGAATTTGATCGTAAAATTCATTTTCTGTGTCTTCGATGAATGAACGGACGCGATCGAACAGTTCGGCACGGTTTTCTTCTCGCTTTGCCGTGCCTTCTTTGCCCACCACCGATTCCATGGTGCAATAATTTGTCGTTCCAAAACAGAAAAACCTATTTTAAAATTTGAATTGTTTAAAAATAACAAAGTTGAATAAGTAATTATGCGGCAATTAGTACAAAATTTGACAAGAACTAAAAATGCTAAATTAAATCATGATATGTTCGAGAGTCTCTTCTGTCTCGGGTTTGAGTCTCGAAAATTGAATATTACATCGCCCAATTAGAGAAAATCTCACATCATTACGTATGGCATTGCGCCGACGAATGCCTTTTTAAAAACGAATGGATGGCACATTTAAGAAGGTCCATTAAAAATCTGCCGAGCTTGACCCGAATTCCGGACTTTTCAAAGAAAATACACTCCATAATTTTACTTTTATTGGAAAGTTAAAACTTTTTGTGGCAAAATTAGTGGTTTTGAAACAGCAAAAAAAGTAAAAAGCAAAACAAATTCAATGTTTTCTGGTTGACAGGGATATCAGGTGGATATCCCGAATTAATGTGCTCAATTTGGTACAGATAAATTGGCCACCCGGCTGCCATCTTTTGCTGGGCTTCCAATAACATTGGCACAAGAAACATTGTGTCAGTGATTATCTAAAAAAATAAAAATAAAAATTCGCAAATTTAAAATTTAATATTTAAATTTATAGAATTAAAAATATTTATTTTATATATTCATGAAATTTAATTTATCGTTTAATTAATCATTTTTTGATAATTAATTATGTCATCATTAGTTAGTTAATAACTAATTGATTAATTTTGTAATTATAATTAATTATAAATTGCCTCGTTGTATTTGGTCAGCCAATATTTGTTGTTTTCTTCTTCCCCATTTTTTGGTGAGTAAAATTGCAAAATTCGCTGCTGTGCCATTTTCGCTGTGTCGCCAAAATATTTTTCGGGCGCAATTTTTTGCGCAATTAAATGTTGAAGGTCGGCACGGCCAAAATTGGCCCATTTGGCACGAGGAATTTGGGTGGACATGATAGTCGGGTCTTCGGTTAAAAGGGCTAAAAGCAATGGGAATTTCAAGGGGGAGGAGGGGGTAGAAATTATAAAAATTCTAAAATTTTTGGGAATTTCCGACGCTTTTGGCCCCCTTTTTGTCACAACAATTTAAAACAATTAAAAATTGTTATCATTTGCTTACTAAATGTCAATGCTTCAAGCGAAGCGATGCCCATAATTGTGCGCTAAAATTATTTAAACAAAAATTATTTATTTTAAATTTTCAAAACTTTTGGGGGCGCTTTTTGTATCAAATGTGCCGCCGAATCGGTGGGCAAAAAATCGCCGTCAAAGCGCGGATGGAATTGCAAAAAGTTCAGTTCGTTTCGGCCACGGCCCTAATGCGTTAATTAAAATAAAATTTGAATAAATTGAAATTCGATTGTCACAATTTTGTCGATTCCGTCCATCAGTTCGTTCGGCGTTTTTTGCCTAAATTTTTTCGAAATTATTATTATTTTTTATTTTTGTCATACATGCGCAAGGGGTGTGCCGGCTCACCCGTTGCCCATAATTATTTTAAAAAAAATGTAATTACGGGAGTTCGCTCCCAGTGAATCCGATTGCCCATTAATTTTAATTCTTTCACGAATTTTTCTTTTTGTTTTTGGCCCTTCTTCCAATTTTTATTTTTAAATTTATTTTTTAAATCATTTTCTGTTCATTTTTGCACATTTAATTATTTCCGTTTTTTGTTCTTTCTTTTGAACACTTTCCATTTAATTTTTGTGCTGGTGCCACTAACCCCAAAGGGTCATAAATTTTTGCGATGTGTGCCAAGATGTTCCTCTTCGTGTGCTTTCCGGCAAATTTTTTCAATCGGAAGCAAATTTCATCTTCCTCATTCGTCCACGGAATTCCGAGAACTTTTATCTCCTTTTGGTTTTTGGCCAATAATTCCGCGGGAAGGCTTCGTATGGCGATCGGCTTACTGCAGAAAAATTCCTGCAGCTTCATGCCTCCTTGACGGAACAGCTCGATCGATTCAAGGCAAATTTTCAAAATGTCTTCATTCTCCTTCACATTGATCAGGATGTTGTCCACGTATAAATTCTCCAGTATGGTTTGCGGTAGAACCGTGTCGTAGAATGAAAGGTGTTCACGTATGGTCGCATTTAAAAGAAATGGTGAAGTTGTCAATCCAAATGAGACTCGACAGAACCGAAACACAACGGTTCTCACATATGTTGGGCTTGAAATTTCTGTCTTTTGTGGATCCTCCAGCCACAGAAATCTGGTCGCGTCTCTGTCCTCCTCTCTCACTGATAATTGGAGGAAGGCTTTTTCGATGTCCGCCAGGATTAGATGCTTCATTCTTCTCCATCGTAGAAGGATTCCGGTCAATTCATTTAGCAATAATGGCCCTGTGTGCAAGCATTCGTTTGAATGAAATGGAAATGGAAAAACAAAGAAATGAATTGAATAAAAAGATAAAGCCACAAATAAAATAAAAATAAATCATAAAAAAAATAAAATCCCATAATAATCGAAAATAAAAGGGGAAAAGTCTCCGTTCGTCCTTCTTTCTCAAAGCTTTCTTCCACACACTTTTCTTCTTCCGACTATTTTCCTCTTTTTTTTCTCATTTTCCTTTTTTACTTCAAAATTTACTTCTTTCAAACCCTCCAATTTTTTTTTCATTTTTTCCATCACCTTTTCACATTTTCAAAATTTTGAACATTAAATGACTTTTCGTATTCTGTTGCCCATTTATTGTACAATGTTTCAATTTGTTTCCATTTTTCACTTTCCCCAATTTTATCAAGTGCCATTTCCAACATTTTCCACTCAACCATTTTCACATTACTTAAATTTTTGTAATTCGGATCCTCACATTCTGCAATCAAAACAGGCAAAATGTATTTTTCGGTATCTGAAAAATGTTTATTTTCGAAAAATAATAGCAAAATTAAATTTGCCAATAATTACCCTTTTGAAAATTGAAATTGACTTTTGTTGCTTTTCCAATATTCATTATATTCTCTCCATATTTAACCATATAATCTCTAATGTCTATCTCTTTTTTGTAACAAATTTCTACAGTACAAATGCTCTCGAGCATGAGACGCGGGGCGGTAAGCAACGGCCATTTAATTTTTCAGAGAATTTACAAATTTCACGGGTATGCCAGAAAAATGTCTACTCGAGCATGAGTTTTATTGAAGATCTGTTGAATATATAGCCAAAATTTCAAAAAAAAATTCTCGGCGGCGCTTATCGGCACCGCCGGACCCATAAAATCCTTAATTTCTTAAAAAATGGCTCACAAAATTCGCTTTAATCGTCTTCAAATTTCGTAATTTGATTCAAAGCATTGTTAACAGATAAAGCATCCCATTTTCAGGTACATTGATTATTCCGTCCTCAAATTCCTCCGCTCAAATAAACAAATTTTGGCTGGAAGAGACATCAATTTGTGTTTGAAGATGTGGTCGTACGAAAGCAATGTCCAGCCGATTTGGGATGTTTTGGCCCGAAAAATTTGGCCATTTTTTGCGTCAAACATTCGCCACTTGAGCTTTCCCGGTGCTGATCATCTGGACAATTTGTGTCATTTCATCTCACCAACAATCCTCTTCGATCTCAACATTAATTTGATCAACTCCTATCTTTTTTTGCCCGATGTGCCTGGTGATTTTGATGGCCCAAATGCAACTCCAACTGCTGGCCAAACATTGTCCAAATGGTTGCACTTCCCGAGAAACGACGGACAGCCGAAGCGATTGATTTGCCAATATTTGGACGGGCATAGCAACTCCGATTGGTTCAACAACTTCAAGGAGGTGTCCGTCCTTCTTTTCTGCTATTTGTTGCTTTTGCTATGTTATTTTTCCCCTTTTTAGGCATTTCTCCGTGCCACTTCTTCTGCCTGTTATATAATTCAATTGGTTGTTTCTTTGTCAACGCCAATTGTGCCATTTGAATTGGTCAACGAACAGACGAAGGAAAAGCTGACATTAAACAGAAAATCGGATTATAAATGGGATTATAATTGGGTGATGAAGCGAAGCAAAATTGGACAAATGGTTCAGTGGGAGGAAGAAAATTTGGACAAATTGAGCACTGTCAGCATTTTTTTTGATTGCATCAACAAATGCATTGGGTGCGTATGAAAAATAAATTTTCTAAAATAAATTTAAAGTTCGAGCATAAATTCGAACAAAACCTTGATGTTTTAATTTATAAAAATTGACTTTTTTAAAAAGTTTGGCCTCCTTCATTAATCAATATTACTGTTTTTATTATTATTATTTTATTTTTTTTTGCTTTTTAGTGTTCATTGGATGCAATTTTTCACTTAATTTAGGCATTTGTCTCCTCAAGCGGCGGGTAAAAGCAAAAGAAAAGGACGTCGAACTGTGCGGAAGTGAAATTATTTGAGATTAATGAATGGACGAATTATCTGCTGATCCATTTTTGATGTTCGTTTTTGCTCGTTAATTTTGTTGATTCTCCCGACGAAAATATTTATTTGACAGCCGAATAAAAAACATAGGAATTTCTCGAGACTGATTTTTGAGACATCTATCTTTTTAATTTTAAAAATCATCGTAGATTCCTCAAAAACCCGGTCTTTTTGTTTATTAGGATCAATAATTGTTTGTTTGAAATTTTATTATTTTTTCAAAAATTTTTTGAGATCAAATGATCGAATACAATCCATTTCCATCGCTTATTTAAAAAATTAAAAACCTATTTTTTAGTCTTGTCTAAAATTATTAATAAAAATGCAATAAAACGAAATACACCCCTAAGAATCGACCTAAATTTTTTTTCAAAAAATACACTGCTAAGAATGTTCAGAAAATTTTTAAAAATACACCCCTAAGAAATGAAAAATTCTCATAAAATACATCTTCAAAATTTATTATTTTCTTAACAAGAATTTGAGCCTGAAAATTGTATCCTTTTGTCTCAAAAAAAAAAATTTCGCTTTGCGAATCAAAATGGTCACGTCCTTTTTTGTCAAAAAAAATAATCAATTTTTGCCAGTCGAGCCTAGAGCCCGGCGCGGGACGGGATCCCGCGCGGGATTTTGCGGGATCCCAATCGCAATCCCGCATTTTTGGAAAATGCGGGATTTATACCTAAGGGAGCCCGTCCCGCAAAATTTTGAGTTCAAATCCCGCAGCGGGATCCGAAAATTTGATTATTTGTGCGGGATTCTGCGGGATTTCATTGAATTTTTTTGAAAATTTTTAATGACAAAATATCAAATATTTTGAATAAATTTTTAACAAATTCAATCAAATTAAAGTTATTTTGGTACCCTGACATTTGCTGCCCGACATTTGCGCCTCGGACATTTGCGGTCCGACATTTGCGGCCACCAACCATAAAAGACATTAGCGGCCCAACTTTTTCGATCCCAACCAAAATAGAAACCTCAGAAAATTCTTATCCATCGAATTTAAGCAAATTTTTATGCTATTTCTGATAAGCCGAATCAAATTAGTAAAAATTTCCTAACCACCACCCAAGTAGAGGAGTAAAAGAATATTAGCCAAACAAATCCCGCCCATTTGAATTGGATCAAGAAGCAACTGAAAAATACAAAGAAAAACGTGGAAAGTAAAAATTGTTAAATTTATGGATTGGTCCCATAATTTGTCAGCCGATCTCACTCCAACCCTCTGACCCTTAAAAATCTTGATCAACCCATTAATCCCTTTTCACGTATACCGCCAGCCTCTAAAAAAATTTCTTTTTTAAAATGGCCAGGTACGTAGGTCAAATCATAGTTTTGTTATTTCAATATTTATTATTTTTTCAAAAATTTGCTGCCAATCAAATTATCGGAATCACTTTCTATCGCTTATTTAAGGCTGTTTAGGCCATCTTAGATTGAAAAAATTAAGTTTGAATGCGATTTTAGACATAGGTGCAAATTGTCCAAGTTGAAAATGCCCGAGGCATAAATGTCAGTAATCTTTTTTACATTTAAAATATTGACATATTCCAAAAAATTTTTACAAAAAAAAAATTGAAAAATCATATACTTGATTTTATATTATACGCAAAGTTTTTGAAGTTTGAACTTTCCCTGTCCCTCTGACAACGCGGTCGGTTTGCCTTTTTGACCCAAAATTTTAAATCTTATCAAATAATTTTAATGAAATTTTCTCTTTCATGACAAATTACTCTTTTTTATTTATTTTGGTAATTTTAGAAAGTTTGCCTAAGTTTCAAAAGTTATCCCACAAAAATTTGGATTGGTATGGTATTGTTCAACGCCGACCACTTCATCTGCTGTTAAAATGCCGGATGGAACTGTAAAAATGGAAAGACTGGCGAATAATTTAAAAAAAAAAATAAATTTTGTAAAATATTATCCGAAAAGGAGGCGGACAAGCAAGTGTTTTCACTGCTATTCAGAACGCGGAGAATCCAAGAATAAAAATGTGTATTTACATGAATTTCTATCCCTAATCATTCAATTAATCAAACGTTTTAATTTTAATTCAAATGAAACAATAAAAAAATATACAATTATTGGTAAAGGGCTGCTTTAAAGAGTCTCATTCTTAAGTATCCCGTTCAAAAAAAACATATTTTGTCGGCACTTTTTGTGCCAATGCCGAGCCAATATTGAAATGATGACCAATGCCACTGATGATGATTATTGTCCCATTTTCATGCCAAATATTTGTCCAATGTCACTCAAAAATTATTTTTCTTTCATTTCATTTTGTTTCATTTTGCCGCCTTTCTGTTGCGTTTCCGTACTTTTCTCAAAGTTTTTAAAATTATTCGGCTTTGCCGATAGGCGCAGCCGGGAAAATTTTTTGGAATTTTAATGCATTTTCAATCGATATCCAAGACCCGCTTGGAAAACCTGAGCCCGAACTCGGCTTCGACAAAATACACGGACCAGTCATAACTAGAGACCGCATTTTGAAGCAAATGCCTTTTTTTCTGCAAACTAGTTTTGATATATTAAGCATAAATAACACATTTTTCACTTGGTTTGAGCCTTCTACGTTGACTTTTATTATGCCTTTTTTTGCCTTTTTCGGGATTTTCGTGCCTTAAATGCCTTTTTGGCATTTTGCCGTTTTGGTGCTTTTTTGGCGTTTTTTTAAGATTTTGGTGCCTTTTTGGTGTTTTTTTCGGAAAATTCCATTAAAAATTGAAGAAAATCGGGAAAATACACCCCTAAGAAATGAATTGAAAAATTTTCAGAAAACACATCCCTAAGAATTGAAAAAGTTTCAGAAAATACTCCCCTAAGAATTGAAAAATTTTCTCAAAAATTGATCGCCAAAATTCTTTTTTTTTTCTTGATAAAAAATTTTAGGTTTTAAAAAAATATTTAATAATCATTTAAATGACTGCCTTTTTCGGGATTTTCGTGCCTTTTTTTCAATTTTTTGGTGCCTATTTTAGTGCCTTTTTCGCGTTTTTTGGTGCCTTTTTTTGCGGTCTCTAGTCATAACATATTTATAGTGATTTGAATGCCCAAAAATGGATGAAAATAAAAATAATTTTCGAAATATTTCCTTTTTCTTGTTTAATTTTGTTTGTTCTCCGTTTTTGCTTCTTTTACCGTGACATCAATTTCCAAAGTCACTTTGTCCTCGCTTTGGTCGTAAAAGCCTTTGTTCGTGTCCATCAGTTCCTTAATCGATCATAATTGAGTCAATATTAAGGGGAAGCTTAATTGTCACTCACCGCAAAGGAAATGAAATTGGCATATCCCCAGCCGGTGTTCTCTTTATTGTCAAAAACATGGTCATTAAATTTCCTTAAGCCTTTACTCGTGTCCATCAGTTCCTTAATTGATCATAATTGAGTCAATATAAGAGGAAGTTTAATTGTCACTCACCGCAAACGAAATGAAATTGGCATATCCCCAGCCGGTGTTCTCTTTATTGTCAAAAACATGGTCATTAATTTTCCTTCGGTAATTCGGCACACTGTTCTCTCGAGAGACAATTCGAAAGATTGCCGAACATTTGCAGCTCCAATTTTCTACTCAATGGCAATCAATCATTATTATCATTGCAAATTAGATTAATTTGAACCTTCTTTTGAAGCATCACACCAAAGGTAAAAGCCCAACCATTTCTCATTTTCAGTGCTTCCCTTTTTCTTTTCTATTTCTGCCCATATTTTCCATGGCAATCCCTGTATATAAGTGACTGTTTCGCTTATACGTTCACTCCCAATGAGTTCTCGCCCAAATTCCGACACTTTTTCAATTTCCATCGAAAGTGTCCCTTCCGATTTGTTTGGATCGGAAATGATTTTCTCCATTTTTTCATCTTTCACTGTGATGACATCAATGGTCAATGTCACTTTTTCCTCTTTGTTATAAAAACCATTGCTCGGGTCCATCAATTCCTTAATTGTACATAATTATGTCAATTTAGGAATAAATTAAATGGCCAACTCACCGCAAACGAAATGAAATTAGAGTATCCCCACCAGCTATTTTTCTTGTTAAAAACACGGTCAATACGTTTCCCAATGGAATTTTCCGCCACTTTCTTTTGCGAGACAATTCGAAAAGTGGCCGAACGAACGTAGCAGTGCCAAATCGAATCTTACTGGGTGTTAATTAACATTAATTATCACTTAATTGCACCTTCATTTGGAGCATCACACAAAAGGTAAAAGCCCAAGGATTTCTCATTGTCAGTGCTTTGAGTCTTCGTTTTTATTTTTGCCAATATTCTCCACGGAAGTCCATTTATGTACACAGTTTCGCTGTACCGACTGCTCTCAAATTCCTCTCGTGCAAATTCGGACACTTTTTCAATGTCCATTAATAATGTTCCAAATGTCCAAATTCGCTGGTGACTCGGAAATTGCAGTGGGTACAGTAAGCCATCGGAAATCCCACAAAAATTCGGATTGATATGGTATTGTTCAACGCCCATCACTTCTTCTGCTGCTAAAATGCCGAATGGAACTGTAAATAAAGGAAAGACTGGTGAATATAATAATTTTATAATAGTCCGAAAAAGATTCAGGCCTAAAACAAATATTATTTTTTTACCAATTTTTTTCGAAAATTCCTCGTGTGAGAAGAGAGGAAAGCGAATTTTGAAGAGTGCCGGGCCAAGCATTTGACGGCGATTCTCTGCTGAACATTCAATGCCATTTTCACGGCACTTTCCATCGGCCCAACGGAGTGCCGAAAAATAAATTAAAATTAAATAAGAAAAAAATTTTAAAAAGAAAATTATAACTTTTTTTGAATTAAAAAAAAATTACTGCATTCCACATTGAAATTTCTTCACGGATTTGCAATTCATCACGCTCCAAAATTTCACATAATAAATTTTGGTCAATTTGTAAAAATGCTTCAGATTTGATTAAAATGTCCGCATTTTTGTCAATGTAAGACAAGCAATCGTTGGCATAATTCTAAAATTTCAAAATGATGCTTATTATTTATTTTATATAAATTATTCAGAATTAGACTTTACACAATTTAGCGATTGTGACATCAGAGGCGACGTAAAGCGCTCATTTCCATTTACAAATCAATTTTAGACGATAATTGTATTAATTTAGCCCAAAGTTTGGAAATGTATCTCATTTTTAATTTCAATTAATAAATTAATATCTACCTCAATTTATTTCAAAGAAAAAGGATGCTATATTAGAAAAGTTAAAACATTATTTTGGATTTTTTGGCCCTTAAAAATCCTCCCTATTTTTTGATTAACTTAAATTTAAAAAATTCTTTCTTCAAATTCAAAATTATCCTTCCCACCTCCAAGTCGAAAAGGCGGGCCTGGGCATAAGCAAAGAAAACATTGCGCAATTCAGAGAAAGGAATTTGTCAAAGATGCGCAGACCAAATGAGGGATATTGTATTTTTTGGCTAATTAAAAAAGATTCATTAATTAATAAATTTTATTTCAAAAAAGTAAATTCACCGGCGTAAAGCACCGCTATTGCATTGTCGCCATTCAATTCGCTCAAATCATCCGTATAAATGAAGCTCAACATCACTTTGAACGCTGCTGCTCCAACGTCTGGCACCTCCACCACAGGGCAATTAGCGGAGGCTAATTGAATTAATAAATAAATAAAAGTCTTTTATTTTATTCGATTTTTTTTACCGTTTTCTCCTAATTCTTTGTTGGCGTCAAAACGGAACATTGCCTCAAATACGTCGGAAGCTAACTTCAAAATTAGTTTATGTGCTGAGAGAAGCTTAAGAAGAAAGACGTAAAATTAATTTAAAATTTTTAAATAAATTAATATGGTATTTGTAACTTTTATAAAAAATATACATTTAAAAAAACAAATGATAAGTAATATAAAAAATTACGCGCCTCTTTTGCGTCTCCGTCCCCCACCAAAAAGTGCACATCCGCGTACTCTCCCGTGCGCAGCTTCAACTTTATACCATCAATCACTGATTTTGACATGAGAAACTATAAATAAGGATACATAAGATAATGATAATTATGTCATTTTAGACCCCTCTTGAGATAATATTAAAAAAAATTTTATAAAATTTATTCTCCATCTTTTTAGTAAAAATTAAATTTTAAAAAGGTTTAAATATACAAATAAAACTACATAACTTAAAAAAAGTGTATTTGGATAAAGAGATAAAAATGGTGACATTCTTTTAGGGGAGGGCACAAATAAAAAATTACGGCAAAATGATGACCTAAAAAATAGGCTAAGACAATAAAAGAATGATTGATTGAATTGTACCATCTTTTTTTCTAACAAATATGAATTGAACTAAAAATGATTTTTATTTTTCTTATTAAAGTCCGAAATCTCGCATTTTTGGAAATTGTGAGATTACTCCGTAGGATCACATCGCGCAAAAAATTTGGGGTTTTCTAATCCCGAAGCAGAATCTCCTAATTTGAATTTCCAGTCTCAAGCAAGAACACGAGCCATACTCCTAAAGTGACAGTAGCCATTGATTTCACTGTGGAAGAAGCAAAACGATAAATCATAGACAATTTAGCAAATTTCTCAATGAAATCTATGCATTATATTATTCACTTTGTTTTATTCTTTTTGGTAAAATTTCGGAATAGAATGGGGCCATCGAATAATTCCAAATTTTTTATTCGTTTGATAAAATGACACAAAAATAAATTCTTTTCATTAATAATCCATTTTAAATTTTAAGGAACAATTGCAGTAACTTAAATACATGCTATGTATTTAGGCTGGAAAGCAATTTTTAATAATTTGCAATTTTTGCAACAAATCCGACCCAAGCCTAAAATTTTATTGTTGTTTTTTTGAAAAGTGCATTATCAAATTTTGTTTCTAACAGTTCGGACTTCGAAAGTTCACTAGTTAGCTCATTCTAAAGCTATTAATGAATTCTACCTTCCAGGGTGCGCATCGTTGCGCGAAACCCACAAAAATTTTATACCTAATTAATTTATTTAAAAATTATTAAGCAAATTAATTAAATAAAACTATTCTATAATTAATTTATTTAAAGTAATACCAAATAAATATAATCAAGCATTCAATTCAATCAATTTAGATCTATGATCTACCCGGACCCGGACCCGGTTTTTTGAAAATCAAATACCCGGTACCCGACCCGGTAGGTCCGGGTCCAACCGGGTCCAAAAGTACACTGGTAAGAATGGGGGTCAGGGTCAAATTGTTAAGCAAATTTGGATGAATAAATTTAAAAAAATCGAAATTAATATTTATTTTAAAAAGTAAACAAATGAACTGTGGCGTAGTGGTTTATTTCTTTCATATGTTCAATTCTTTCTCATAACAATCTTTTAAATATTTTTAAAATTTTTGAAAACTGTTATTTTATCATAAAGTCAAAAAACGCTCAAAATTTTTTTAATAAAAATAATTTTCCGAATTTAACCTTATATTCCCTTAAAAATTGAACATTTTGGTATAAATGTCCTGGTTCAAAAGTAGTGGTAAGAATGTGGTTCTGGGCCAAATTGTTAAGCAAAGTAGGAGGAAAGAATTTTTTTTTTGAATTTGACTAATATTTGAAAACGACACTCTTAATTGCTCCTTTGGCTTATTGGTATTTTCTTGAAAAAAAATTTGTTCAGGTTTGTTAACAGATCTTGTCAAAAAATCACCAAATTTTGTGTTTTTAGCCAACTATTTATAGAATTTATACGAAAAATGTTAAATTTTTGAAAGGATATAAGGTTAAAATCTTGAAGATTGTTATTTGGATATTATAAAACGAATGAATACCGTATTTGCTCTAATTATCCCCCAATCTCCATTAGTCCCCCAATCTCCAATTATCCCCTAGTCTAGGAGGGGTTTGAAAAATAATCCCCCAGTCTCCATTTATCCCCCAGGGGGATAAATGGAATTTTTATTTTTATTTTTTTGTTTAATAAAAAGCAATTAGGTAATTACTAAATTGAAACTCTTTTAAATGTTTAATAAATGTGAAAAAATAAAACGGAAAAATCACTTACTTCACCCGGATTCCGAACCACTTTGGTAAAAATTGTCCACTCAAAACTATGTACATCCACACCCATTTGGTCCCGAATTCCAAAATGAGTTTTATTTTAAAACTTACTTTAAAATAGTGATAAAATATAAAATAAAATACCTCTTGTAATGCAAAAACTGCGGATTTTTCTGGTATTTTTATTTGTGAAAACTCCCTTTCAGAAGGGAGTTTTGAATTTTTTTTGAAAAATTGAAAATTTCCAGAATTTCTGGAAAATTTTTATTTTATAAAAAACAAATAAAATACAAAACTTCTCCCTATTTTTCTTTATTTTTTAAGCTTTATTCCACCACTAAAATGTGCAACCCTGAAGTGTGTTATAAATTTCCAAAAATTAGTCTAAATTTCCCGAGCTCAAAAAATGAAAAATTTTCAAAATTCAAATTTAGGCAAAAATAGTTTTTTCAAAATTTTTTCAGGCTTTTTGGGCTCTAAAAATAAAAATCTAGAAAATAGGCACTAATAACTCGAAAAAGTAGCTTAACAACAACCAAAAAATATGTTATTTCGTGTCTCAGGTTACTGGTAGCTCAGGAAAAAGTAGGAAAAAACCTAAAAATATTAGACGAAGGCTTGACCCATAGTGAATTAACAGTACAAAATGCTAGAAGGTACCCGGAGAACATTTTTTTTTTTGCTCTTGTGGCTAAAAAATTATTTTTTTCTAGTAATATTTTCAAAATTTTCAGCACAGAGGCGAAAAGGTAGGAATTTGACAGGTCTTGCGTAAAAAATTACCCATTTTGGGGTCAAATTAAAAAATAATAATGGTTCGATGGAGTACGGCGGTGCCGATAGGCGCCGTCGGGAAAATCTGTCGAAAAATAATCCCCCAATCTCCATTTATCCCCCAATCTCCAATTATCCCCCCCTTTCTGGGAAGGTTTAGAGAGTGCAGAGAAAACAAAAACCATTTTTTCTCTAATTTTTCCTCTCCTTTTAGCGTACTATCTAATATTTTCATTATTCGGAAAAAAACATTTAATCGCCAAATTTTTCTATTCATTTTGGGCTCATAATCAGTTTCCGGGGGTTTTTGAGGGTGCTGGTTACGAATCTAAAACTTAGATTTGCCCAATTCCGAACCCCAAACCCGAATTCCAACAAAAAAATTTTTTTTCAAAACACGTAAAATCGACCAAATTTTCGCGCAAATTGCGTACTTTTTATTCATTTAATGATTAAAGAACATTATTTTGCATCAAAATAAAGTTTTTAAATGATTCGAACTTTTCCCCAGAAAAATATATCTTTGGAAAAAAATTCAATTTTTTCTTTGAATTCTGGTCCGGTGTTCGGAATTAGGCAAATCCGAGTTCAGATTCGTGACCAGCACCCTCGAAAATCCCCAAATATTCATTTTGAGCACAAATAAAAAGTAATAATTTTAAATAGAACCTCCATTCTTTAGGATAGCCAAAAGGGGTAAAAATGCGGGGCAGGAAGAAAGAGGAACAACAAAACTTTGCTCTCTTCTGACACTATTGCGAATATTTGCATATTTTTGCTTTGACTGAACTTTGGATGGGAAATGATGGGTAAAAATGAAAAATCTTCGAGGTTTTAATAAAGGCAATTAATAAAAGCTTTTTAATTTTTAGAAATCATTAAATGCTCTAAGAGAAGTTTTTTGAAAAAAGCGCGCCGCAAACAAAAAATTTTACTTTTTTTTTTAATTTTGAATAAAATTTTCAAAAATGCTGATTTTTTGTCGGCACAATGCTGATTTTGAAAATTATCAGTTGGGAGCCCTGTACATGTTCCATCATTATTTGATCAATTATAAGTAATTAAAATGATTGGAAGGGCATAATTATTTTGCGGAAAATGTTGACCTAAAAACTAGAAACAAACTTGTGTCCGGTACATTAATTGTGTTTATTTCTCCTTAATTTTTCATCGGTGCTAGGTCGTTCCACAAAAAACTCAGTGATCGATAAAATTAAATAAATAAATTTGATTATTTAATTCACAAATACACGGTGCCGTCCGGTTAATACTAATGTACGGCGGGACGCAAGTCATTTTCAAATTTTTTTAATTTTTCAATTTTTAACATCACTTCTCGCCAATTTTCTCCGTTTGTAGTAGACATAGCCTGACGCCATTGATACCGTTTTGTGGAGCTCATCGAGCTGCACAAAAAAGCCGCTGGTAACGGCAACGCTTAGCTTGTGTTGGCCATCGACAGGGTCGGGGGCGAGGCTGAGGGTCCTCCGGCAGATGTGCCCGACCCATGACGGGCTCCAAGTGAATGGATCAAGAACCGGACCCGGCCTGAGAGATAGCCCTTGAAAAACTGAACAAAAAATTGTTCTTAACCGGGCCGGTCCGGGTTCCGGATCAGGCACTTTTGGTGCCCCGAAAGTGGTGCGATAGGCTTCCGGAAAATGACCAATCAATCACTGAGCTTTTTTGTGGAACGACTCACCACGTTTTTCATCTAATCCTCCCTTTTATATACAAATGTATCACCGGTAAAACATCGATTTTTAAGTGCGTCAATTGTATTTCTTTTGGTCGGACTTTTTGGAAAATCATTAAATGTCTCCGTAATGCACTCACTATTTTTATGTTTTCAGAAAATATTCCAATTTATCATGTCCAAAGCGGCGATTACTGGGCTAAAGTTGATGCTGAGCACGGGAGAGTACGCGGATGTACACTTTTTGGTGGGGGACGGAGACGCAAAAGAGGCGAATTTTGAAAATTAAAAATAATAAAATTTGATTTTTAAAATCAAAAATCTTTTTTAAGCTTGTGCCAGCTCATAAACTCATATTGAAGCATGCTTCCGACGTATTTGAGGCAATGTTCCGTTTTTACGCCAAAAAAGAACAAGGCGAAAAGGGTAAAAAATAGATTAATTATTTTTGTTATTGATTCAATTAGTTCTGCTAATTAACCTAATTAATTTTCAATTAGTCTTTGTTGATGCTCTAATTTAATTTTAATCAGCATCTGCTAATTGTCTTAATTGTTTTTCAATTAGCCTCTACTAATTACAATAATTATTTCAATTAGGGTATGCTAATTGCCCTGTAGTGGAAGTGCCCGACGTTGAAGCAGCAGCGTTCAAAGTGATGTTGAGTTTCATCTATGCGGAAGATTTGAGCGAATTGAACGGAGACAATGCAATGGCAGTGCTTTACGCCGGTGAATTTATTTTTTGAAATTAAATCCTTAATGATTGAATTTCTAATTAGCCAAAAAGTACAACATTCCTGACTTGGTCCTTCCATCTTTGCAAATTCCCATCTCTGAATTGCGCAATGTTTTCTTAGCTTACGCCCAGGCTCGCCTTTTCGACTTGGAGGTGGGAAGAAATGAAAAATTTTCGTGGTTTTAACTATGGTAACTAATAAAAGCCAAGTTTTAAATTTTGAGAAATCATTAAATATTCTTAAGAGAAATTTTTTTGGAAAAAGCTTGCCGCAAATTTTGGCAAAGGTATTATAGATCATTGGTCCCGAAATTTTTTTTTACTTATTTTTTTTTCTGAAATTTTTTTAACACTTTTCTATGGGTGTTTTGAGGCGCTGAGAACGAATCCGGCCTTTATTTCGACCAATTCCGAATCCCTAACCCGAACTCGTACATTTTTTGAGGATTAATTTTTAAATTTTTTTTAAGTTTCTCTTAAAACATTGTTTTAGTGTTTTCGGGGTTGTTATCTTTAGTCAAAAAATCATTTAAAAACCAAAACATGGTCATTCTGTAAAGATACGAATATAAAAGTGAATTTTGATAATTTTGAATTTTCGATTTTTTGTTCGAGTTCGGGTCCGATATTCGAAATTGGTCAAAATGAATGTCAGATTCGTGATCAGCAACCCCGAAAACACTAAAAACAATGTTTTAAGAGAAACTTAAAAAAAAATTTAAAAATTAATCCTCAAAAAATGTACGAGTTCGGGTTAGGGATTCGGAATTGGTCGAAATAAAGGCCGGATTCGTTCTCAGCGCCTCAAACACCCCTAGAAAAGTGTTAAAGAAATTACAAAAAAAAAAAAAATTAAAAATTTTCGGGACCAATGATCTATACCTTTGCCCAAATTTTTTTGTTTCATTGACAAAATTTTCAAAAATCCTGATTTTTGACCAGAAATGATTTTTTGTCGGCCAAATGATGATTGAAAATTATCAGTTGGGAGCCCTGTAATCCATCATCATTTGATGAAATTAAAGTGGATAAATGAACATTGGGGCAGATTTTTGTGAAAGGGCATAATTATTTTGCAGCAAAATGATGACCTAAATAAAACACGAGAAGGAATAGATCAAATTTTTAAAATATGTAGCAGCAAACAATAAACTTTTGTGTCAGGTATATTGATTGATTGGGTGCTATGTCATTATTAGGCCGCAACTTTTAGTGAAAAAACTTTTTTTTTGCTCAATTGATTTGAAGAAAGGAGCTCAAAAAACGCATTTCTGCATTAAAAATTTTCGATTCTGATGTCATTATCGGTCACTAGAAATCACTATTTTGGGGTTTTGTCACTAAAATAGTTAAAAATCACTATTTTGGAGTTTTGTCACTATTTTTTCACTATTTCGACATTTTTTGGAAAATTCCTTAACAAAAGTGCAATAAAACCAAAAAATACACCCCTAAGAATCGACCTAAAAAAATTTCAAAAAAATACACCCCTAAGAATCGAGCTAAAATTTTTCAAAATATACTCCTATGAAATGAAAAAATTTTTTTTCAAAAATTTACTTTCTTGGCAAATTTTTATTTTAAAAACTTTTTTTAGGTAACTATTTTGGGTTTTTTGCTCTTAAAAATCCCAGTCCTACTCATTTGCAACTGCAAATAGTGAATAAAAAATATTTTTGCTCAATTTTTGGCTGAAAATTATGTCACTATTCGTCACTATTTTGGACTTTTTTCACTATTTTGTCACTATTTGGCATTTTTACTCACTATTTTAGTTAACTATTTCGAGATTTTTAGTCACTAAAAGTTGCGGCCCTAGTCATTATTTAAAAACCATCATTATGTGCCTTATTTAAAAACCCATCAAAATAAAAATTTTTGCTTATAACTTTGCTCTAAAAAGACCAAATTTTTAATCCTTGCTATCATTCGATAGCCCTAAGTGTTCTCTATCAGTCTGCAATCGTTAAGTTTCAAAAAAGTTATGGCCAAAAATGATTGTGTTTATTTTTCCTTAATTTTTCATCTCTCTCCCTCCCTATGTATCACCGGTAAAACATCGATTTTTAAGTGCGTCAATTGTCTTTCTTTTGGTCGGATATTTTGGAAAAGCACTTTTTATCTCCGTCATACACTAAATATATTTATGTTTTCAGAAAATATTCCAATTTATCATGTCCAAAGCGGCGATTGCTGGGCTAAAGTTGATGCTGAGCACGGGAGAGTACGCGGATGTGCACTTTTTGGTGGGGGACGGAGACGGAAAAGAGGCAAATTTTGAAAATTAAAAATAATAAAATTCGATTTTTAAAATCAAATATCTTTTTTAAGCTTGTGCCAGCTCATAAACTCATATTGAAGCATGCTTCCGACGTATTTGAGGCAATGTTCCGTTTTGACGCTAAGAAACAACAAAGCGAAGACGGTAAAAAAATAGATTAATACAACATACATGTGCATTATCTATTTCGGCCAATTTCGAACCCCTGACCCGGATTTGTTGCATATTTTGAAGTTTTTCGAAAATTGAATACGATTTGTGAGGAGATTTCGTAGATCGCAAGAGGAGATGGGGTAAAAAAACATCGAAATTTTGCCTGTTTTTACAAATTCCAAAAATTTCCTTGTCGTCTATATGGATTAATTTCGCAAAAATTTTGCATTTAACTATTATTTTCAATCAGCTAATTGCCCTGTTGTGGAAGTGCCCGATGTTGAAGCATCAGCGTTTAAAGTGATGTTGAGCTTCATCTACACGGAAGATTTAAGTGAATTGAACGGAGACAATGCAATGGCAGTGCTTTACGCCGGTGAATTTACTTTTTTTAAATTTATTATTGAATTTTTTTAATTAGCCAAAAAGTACAATATCCCCCGTTTGGTCTGCGCATCTTTGCAAATTCCCATCTCCGAATTGCGAAATGTTTTCTTAGCAATTGTCCAGGCTCGCCTTTTCGACTTGGAGGTGAAAAGGAATATTTCGAATTATTTCTGACAAACGAATATTTTTATTAAGGACTCAATTATTTTTAATGTTTTTGATTAATCTTTTTCTATTGAATATTATTTAAAGATAAAGAAAAAACTAATCGTTAAATATGAATTTTAATTGTAGGATTATGTCAACAATTGCTTGGCTTACATTGACAAAAATGCGGACATTTTGCTCAAATCTGATGCATTTTTGCAAATCGATGAAAAATTGTTATGTGAAATTTTGGAACACGACCAATTGCAAATCCGTGAAGAAATTTCTGTTTGGCAAGCAGTAATTTTTTCTTAATTTTAAAAAGTTACCAATTTTATTTTAAAAAGATTTAATTTTAATTGTTTTTTCGGCACTTCGTTGGGCCGATGGAAAGTGCCGTGAAAATGGCATTGAATGTTCAGCAGAAAATCGTCGTCAAGTGCTTGGCCCGGCACTCTTCAAAATTCGCTTTCCGCTCTTTTCAAAAGAGGAATTTTCGGAAAAAATTGGTAAAAAAAATAATATTTGTTTTAAGCCCGAATCTTTTTCGGACTATTTTATAAAATTATTATATTCACCAGTCTTTCCTTTTTTACAGTTCCATTCGGCATTTTAACAACAAACGAAGTGATGGGCCTTGAACAGTACCATACCAAAATGAATTTTTGTGGGATTTCCGATGGCTTACTGTACCCACTGCAATTTCCGAGTCACCAGCGAATTTGGACATTTGGAACATTATTAATGGACATTGAAAAAGTATCCGAATTTGCACGAGAGGAAGTTGAGAGCAGTCGGTACAGCGAAACTGTGTACATAAATGGACTTCCGTGGAGAATATTGGCAAAAATAAAAACGAAAGAGGGAAACAATGATAAGAAGAAATGGTTGTGCTTTTACCTTTTGTGTGATGCTTCAAATGAAGGTGCAATTAAATTATAATTAATGTTAATTAACAGCAATAATTAATAGACCATTAAGATTCGAATTGGCGCTGCTTCGTTCGTTCGGCAACTTTTCGAATTGTCTCGCAAAAAAATTGGGCGGAGAATACCACTGGGACACTTTGTGACCATATTTTTGACAGTAAATCAACCAAAGAGGGATTCGTTAATTTCATTACTTTCGCAGTGAGTGTCAATTAATCAATTTTCTTAATTGATCACTTATGGTTAATTAAGGAATTAATGGACCCAAGCAAAGGAATTTACAACAGAAAAGAGGACAAAGTGACGTTGGCCATTGATATCACAACTTCTGATGAACCAAAAGTTGACAAATTCATTATTTCTGATCCAAGCAAATCCAACGGGACAATTTCGATGGATATTGAAAAAGTGTCGGAATTTGCGAGAGAAGTGTTTTATAGTCAACGTAAAAGCGACACAGTCACGTACATAAATGGATTTCCATGGAAAATATTGGCACAAATAAGGAAGACGGAAGGCACTTACAATGAGAAATGTTTGGGCATTTTCCTTTCATGTGCCGCTTCCAAAGAAGGTTAAAATTAAAATAATTAACAATTAATAATTAATTTGCATTGAGCAGAAAATTGGAGTTGCGAATGTTCGGCAATCATTCGAATTGTCTCACAAAAATTCGGTGTGGCAGATTTCAGGAAAGAATTTGAAGCACATGTTATAAACAATGAAGACGATGATTGGGGATTCTCTCAATTAATTACTTTTGCTGTGCGTGAAATTTAAAAGCCTTTCCAATTTTAAATTACTATTATTTTAGGATTTGATGGATCCGAGCGAAGGTTTTTACAACGAAAGTGAGGATAAAGTGACAGTAGCCATTGATTTCACTGTGGAAGAAGCAAAAAACGACAAAGCATAGACAAATTAGTCAAATTTCTCAATTAAATCGATGCATTATATTATTCACATTTGTTTTAAATACATTTTCTTTTGGTAAAATTTCGGAATAGAATGGGGCCATCGAATAATTCCAAATTTTTTATTCGTTTGATAAAATGACACAAAAATAAATTATTTTCATTAATAATTTAAATTTTAAGGAACAATTGTAGTTACTTAATTACATGTTATGTATTTAGGCTGGAAAGCAATTTAATAATTTGGAATTTTTGCAACAAATTCGCACCCAAACCTAAAATGTTGCTTTTTTTTTTTTTGAAAAATGCTCTTCAAATTTTGTTTCTTAACAGTTCGGACTTCGAAAGTTCACTAGATAGCTCATTCTAAAGCTATTGGATGAATTCTATAATTTCCAGGTGCCGCTTGGTTGCGCGAAACCTGCAAATTTTATAATTAATTTACTTAAAAATTATTTAGCAAATTAATTAAATAAACTGGAAAGAGCACTGGTTTGGGTGGGAAGCCGATCGCCGCACCAGGGGCCCGTAGAAAAAGAACGAGGTAAGGCTACCCGGGTAGCCTTACCCGGGTAACCTAACCCTCAGCTGCGGGTAAATTCGTAGTAAATGAATGTTACCCGCCGGTTCTCCTTAGCCAACCCCAAGCTGCGGGTAGGTTACCCGTTACCCGGTTCTTTTACTGAGGGTGGCATTAAAATTATTTTTTATTAAATTTAAAGTTATTTTAAATAAAATTTATTTTAATATTTTTATTCAACAACTGACTAAAGGGACCAAAGCCATGCAAAAAAATACAAATTTTTAACTTTTGTAACTTTATTTTGGAATTTTTAATAAATTTGAAAGGATGGTTAACCTGGTCCAACCCACCAGGGGCCGTAGTCAAAGAAGGTGGTTATGGTTAAATAACCACTACCATCATGGTTTACCCGTAGTAAATGAGCAACCACGGGTTCATGGTCATTTAACCTGGTTATTTGACCATGATGGTTGGTGGTTTTTGAACGCACAGTAAAAGAACATGGTTGGTGGTTACCTAACCATGTAACCATGGTAAAACGCCAACCCTGCCCCTGCCCATGGTAGCAGTCGTAACCACCAACTTTTAAAAATCTGCCAAAAATCAGCAAAACAAGATAAAAAACAGAAATAAAATTAATAAAATAGAGAAATGTCTCCGCTATCGATCTATATAAAGCGTTTCATTTAATTCTATCGTAAAATATTTTTAAAAGATAAAAAACCAAATTTACCCATAATTTTTATATTTTAAGTGATTTTCGAATTTTTAAATTAAGTAATTATATTAAAAACAATGTATGAATTAAAATAATAGAAAAAACAATATGATTTTTTAATTAAATAACCTTATAAATGCCGAAATATCGTAAATAGCATTAAAAAATTTTACAAAAAATTAATGCATAATAATAATTTATTTTTATTGCTTTTACAAATATTCTAGGGCTTTTAAACCTTATTTTGCCTATTTATCTATTATGACAAGTGCAAATTTTAATAAGTTCACGGTAGAAAGTTGGTGGTAAAGTGAAAGAAGATGGTTGGCGGTTAAATAATGGTGGTTGCTGGTTGCTCCAGCAGAAAATTTACCATCTTCTTTTACTGCCGTTTTTCACATGGTTGGTGGTTATTTGACCAGGTCAAATGACCATGGTTAAATGACCTGGTCAAATAAACACCTTCTTTGACTACGGCCCCAGGGTAAGAATCTTACCCGCAGCTGAGAGTAAGGTTACCCGGGTAAGGCTACCCTCAACTCGGGGTTGTTCTTTTACTACGGGTAAGGGTTACCCGCAGCTGAGGGTAACCTTACCCTTGCCTCGTTCTTTTTCTACGGGCCCAGAGGTCCAGGGTTCGATTCCCTGTCAGGTCTGCCATTTTGCCCAATCTTTTACTTATTTTATAATTAATTTATTTAAAGTAATCCCAAATAAATATAATCAAGCATTTAATTCAATCAATTTGGATCTATAATAATTGTTAATATAAATGTAATTGTTTGTAGCCCAAACCCTCAGAGAAAAATAGACTCTGGGATTCAATATGTTTGGTCTCTGTACACACCCAATATGCTAGATACGGTATCACATCATTAAATTAAGTTCATAATTTGTGAGCCAATTTAGATGCTAATGGACCAAGCAAGAGAATATAAATCAATCTTTATTTATTTCGAAGGGATAATACATTTTCAAGCGATCATAGATCCAATTGATTGATTAAATGCTTGATTATATTTATGAGGGATTACTTTAAATAATTAATTATAAAATAGTTTTATTTATTTAATTTGCTTAATAATATTTTTAAATAAATTAATTATAAATTTTTGCGGTTTACGCGCAACGCCCTTTTTATTCGTTATCATTTTTTCGACAAAACCAAAACTCAAATTCGTGATCACAGTATAACTCCTTTGAAGTTTCATTAATATTGGATTGATTAAAGGGGTAAAAAAGGATGTTGTTCTAAAACTGAAAAAAGGAGAGGCCAAAAAAAGACACAAAAGGATCCGAGAAGATAAACCCTTGATTCATTAGCCAATTTCCAAAATTGTGCTTACATCTCCTGTTTTATTGTCGAATTAGCATGAAACGCTTAAACAGAGGGGAACCAACCAATTGGTCTGATGGGTCTCTTAAGAATTTTTTGGCAAAATCATTTCCAATTCAAAATATTTCAAAAAAAAATCAAGTGAAAAAAAAGTTATTTCTTTTTCATTCTCATTAATATGTATTTTAAATGTGATTTTTAAATAAATAAAAAAAATTTACAAGCCAAATATGGCATGGAAAAATATGGAATTTCATGAGACAAAATTGTTTATTGGCGAAAGTCTTATATTATTTTGCAATTTTCTTATATTCAATAATAATTCTTTATTTGGTTAGAAAATATTTTTATAATAATATTATAATTTGTTTTTGTTTTATATTTTTAAAAGGTTAATTCAGTTTATAGGGGCCATTTTAAATGGTCTTTTTGAAAAAATGTCTAAATATGGACATAATTCACGATATACAATCCGCCGGGGTCTGTTGCTCGTCTCTGGGTTTAGTGACAAATCCGGGTTAAGGAGACCAAACCCGGGTCCAAACCCAACGATCTTGTTATCATTCGAGAGCCCTTCGGATGCTCTATTAGCCTGCAAAATTTCAAAAAATTTCGTTAAGTTTAAAAAAAGTTCGAGCCAAAAAAGTTGGAAAATCTGGTTTTTTGAATTCTTCTGTCCATAACTTTTTGTAACAAAATTTTTCGAAATTTTGCAGGCTAATAGAGGACACTTAGGGCTATCGAATGATATTAAGATTGTTGAATTTTAATTGCAAAGAAAAAAGTTATAGTCAAAAACTTATGCTCATACGAAAACGGCCCGTACGAAAACGACCCCGACCCGGTTCGAATCCGCTACACAACACAATGTTTTTTATTTATTATCTTCCAGAAAATCTAAATTGGCTATTTTGAAAATTGTTTTGAAGGTTTTGCCAACTAATTGGATAGTAAACATTAGTGTCAATCAAGCCCCTGATAGGGAGAAATTTTTTCTAAGCAAATGCAAATTTTCAACGACTCGTAACTTTTTTCTGGTGCTTCAACATGCTTAACATTTACTTAGAAAAAGTTATCCACTTCAAGAGCTTATAATTTATTGGGAAAGATCTTCAAAACAATTTTTCAAAATAGCAATTTGAATTTTATGGAAGAAAAACTTTCTCTCGGTGTTGGATTTTCTGCCGATGTCGCATTTTCCGGCTCCCGAATTCTCTTATATGCAACGGTGATGCGACATTTGCGGCGCTGACATTTGCGGCGCTGACACTTGCGGCGCAGACATTTGCGGCGCCCAGCCAAAGCGACACTTGCGGCGCTGACATTTGCGGCGTGACACTTGCGGCGCCGACACTTGCGGCGACGACACTTGCGGCGCCGACAGATGCGGCGCCCAGTCAAAGCGACACTTGCGGCGCAGTCACTTGCGGCGCCCAGTCAAAATGACATTTGCGGCGCAGAATTAAATGACCCCAAAAATTATTTAAACTATATTTTTGATTAAAAAAACATTTGTTTAATCACACTTTCAATCCATTTCTTCAAAGCCTTTCATCCCTAGGCGGTACTTCAATGTATGAATGTGATTAATTATATCATTATCGTTTTTTTCCTTATTGTCAAAATTGATGACTAATCGGCGGATCGCTTCATCATTTCGCAGATATTTTTTAAGCGAGGCCTTTCAACAATTCGATCAAAAGTGTTTTAAAATATTATATTTTACGTCTCATTATCGATTTTAACAATTTTGGGTAGGAAATAAGCAAATCGTAAATTTCAGTGCATTCGGGATCAAAAACCAGATTTTTAACATTTTTTGAGGCACTCAAAAAACTTTTGGGAACTGGACGGGGGGAGAAGGTCCGGCGGTTCCGACAGGCGCCGCCGGGGGAAAATCTTAAGAATTTCTAATGAATTTTGTTAGGAATTAACCAAATTTTTCAGAAATTTCCCTCTTTTAGATGAAAATAAGGCACTACCCCCAAATCAGAACATTTCTTAGAAATAAGGACATATAGAAACCTTGGATTAGGTTGAAGAATTCTTGTTAATGTGTCATTGTTAAATATTAAACTATTAAAATAACAATCTGTTAACTTAAATAAATTGTTCAAATTTTTGGGGTCATTTAATTCTGCGCCGCAAATGTCATTTTGACTGGGCGCCGCAAGTGTCTGCGCCGCAAGTGTCGCTTTGACTGGGAGCCGCATCTGTCGGCGCCGCAAGTGTCGCGCCGCAAATGTCGGCGCCGCAAATGTCCTCGCCGCAAGTGTCTGCGCCGCAAGTGTCGCTTTGACTGGGCGCCGCAAATGTCTGCGCCGTAAGTGTCAGCGCCGCAAATGTCAGCGCCGCAAATGTCGGCCAATCTATGCAACCACGCGAAAACGTACCTCAGGCGAAAACGGCCTCGCGAAAATTAATTCAATTTCTCTGGATAAAAATATGAATAGCTAATATTTTGTGATATATTAATTACTCTTTTTGGAGTCTGTTCGACAGAAGATGAAAAGCTGTGAAAGTATTCAGCATTTTTGTCATTTGACAAAAATTCAGATAATTACTTTTTCCACTTTATTTTTCAAAAAGTTATAAATTTCATTTTTATTGCAAAGAATTTGTTTGTTCAAATTAACTAATTATTTAATTAATATTTAACTAATTAAGTTATTTGAATTAATCAATCATGAAAAGATTGAATATAAACAATTAATAAAATTTAAGATGAGAGGTATGATGATTTGATAGGATAATTTATCGTATCTTACCAAATAAGCAGCTTGACTCGGCACAATAATTATATCCAGGCGGAAGCCAGCAAAAATCTGTCATTCTCGGGTCAAAAAATCTCCGTAATAGGAAAGAGTGTCATGGCAAGGGGCAATAATTTTAATTTTATTACAATTTTTCAGCATTTGTGTCATATTGACAAATTTCAGAATAAATTTTACAAAAAGTGCTTGTTTTGCCATTAGTTACAGAAAATGCTCAAGTAAAAAGTAAAAAATAATAAAATTCCTTTTCCGTCTTTCAGCCATAAAATGAAATATTATTATTAAATATTTTTCACTTTATTTTTCATTAAGTTTATGCATTTGAATTGTATGGAAATAGACATTTAATTAGAAAATTTTACATTTTACAAAATTATTATTGCATTTTATATTGTTTTGGTTGATCAAAACATTTCCCTTTTTCATCCAAATTCATTAAAACTTCATTACGGAGCATAAGTGAGCAAATGCACAGTCATAATCACTTAAATGAAAAATTATCATCAGATTTAATTGATGTAATTTAATGAGATTTAAAAATTAATAATTTCGTACCGCAAATGGTTGAAATGGCCAAGGCGAAGTCGGACATTATCACAGTTTCATCAGAGTCCGGCACAGAATTAGGGTAAGTGGACTAAATTTTTTTTAATTAGTAAAAAAACGGATTGTTTTTTCTTAAAACTTCAATTTAATTTAAAATAGTATAGCAAAATAGAAAAAGTTGGTTCAATTATCATTAAATTCAATTATATAAGTTAGATATATGAAAAACTTTGCATTTAACAGTTTAAAAATTTTTTTAGTATCATTGTCAATAAATACGGTGTTCTCTTTTGTGCCGTCATATGAAACAACAAACAGTTTCGGCACTCGTAATGACAAGGGATTCGGTTTCGTCACTTCGAATGGTTGTCGCCTCAGCTGACTAATAAAGGAAATTTAAGTTTATTTTGCCGCCGTAAAGAACAAAAAATTATTAATTTTCATTTTCTCAAAATTTCACTTTCCCTAATAAAGTTAAGTTAATAATAATTTTATACACTTTTATCAGTTGGGCTTGGCCCGACTGTGCTCAAATGTTGGGATAGGGAATATTTCTATTTTTTCAAAAAATGGCGCCAAAAAAACAATGAATTCCGTCCCGTTGCATGTAACTTTGAAAATGGATTAAACAAATTCCAAAAGTCTCATTTGTCATTCCCACATAAAAGCATGGCTTACGCTTTGCTTTTCATTGCGTCCGTTGCATCTGTTCCCATCGCAAGAATTGTGCTCCGTCGTGCCATTCATCGCTTGGCATTTCTTTCGTCCAAAATCTTTAAGTGGCAGTTTAACATCCCACAATTTGTCCATATTAACACAGCCTTTGTTGTGGAAAAGCGTCGAATTGTCCGTCCCAACACAACGCACTGAGAAACAACTCGCATCTTCACAACTTAATTTCCCTTCTTTGAATTTACCTAATTAGTATAATTAGTGCTAATACGGTCCCTTCACTCTCCCACAAGATTTATTTACCTAATTTCGGTGAATGCTTCATCCTTTTCCTCGCCATTATTCACAGTTCCATTCAAACACACAACAATTTCTTAACAAATAAAATGCATAATTAATTAATTAATTCAATTAGCACCGTTTGGAATTTTGTCGTTACAATACGAGGTGGAATTGCAAATTGAACAGTTGCCCAAGGGTTTGCCACCATCGGTTAAGCATTTCTGTTCAACCCTAACGCACTGCTCAGTGCCGTTGGAAGCGCAACCTTTTGACACTTTTGTCCAACTTTTTCCCGCAATTTCTGTTCAAATTTTTAATTAATATTTAACAATTTTGTTTATTTGAATTAATTAATGATGAAAAAACAATAAAATATAAACAAAATGATTTGATAAGATAAATTTCTCGTATCTTACCAAATAAGCAGCTCGACTCGACACAATCATTATGCCCATACATAGACATGCATAAATCTGTCATTCTCGGGTCAAAAAATTCGTGATAGGAGAGAGTGTTATGGCAACGTGCAAAACAAAATGGCACATAAAATTAATTAATGCCAATTAACAATTATTGCAAAAATACCAAGAAATGAAGTGGGAAGATATACAACAGCAGTAAGAGTAAGAAAAGCATTTTAATTAATATATTAAAAACGCTAAATTAAGAAAGGATTTAATTAATGGTTTTTCCAAAAAAAAATTCCATCATTAATCAAAAAATATTTGAGAATTATGCTAAATGAACTAATGAAGGAATATATTGGTTTGATTTTTCAGAGAATAATAAACAGTGATTAACATAATTATGCATTCCAATTACCCAATAAAAATCATTCAATTTACCAATAATATTAAAGGATATATTGGTCAATTTCCCAAATAAAAACTTTTAATTAAAAATAATTTATAAAAAATAACGGAACAAAAAATAATCAAATAGCATTAAAAACAAAAATCTCACTAAGGGCATAGGCGCCAAACGAAACAGACCCAAACAAAAAACATTTGCAGAATTTATAGTAAAAGTGTAAAGTAATTATTAAGTGATATGATCTAAGCCGACGCAGAAGATGCGCGGCACACATCGCGGCACCCGACTAATTACAAAGAATTAATGGGTCATTTTTAAAGTCAACTCTTAAAAAGTTGATTTTCACGAGTCATTTCAACCTTTAAAATTGGTTGATGGTATTTTGTAGTGGCGTATTGTCTATACAAAAAATTTGCATAAATTACATTGAAATTTGTTGTGCGCGAAAAGTTTGCCTACAACTTAGTCCAATGCGCCCCAAAAAGCGGCAATTTTCACCTTTTTCGCATTCTTTCGCTTCATTCAGGTGCCAATTTTTTTGGTCATTTTTGTTCTAATAAAATTGTGCTAATTTGATATAGCGATTATTTTCCAATTTATTGCTCTGTTTTTTGCGATGATTAATTAATTAATGACTTTGGTATTCATTTTCGCGTGAAAAAATCCACGCAGTTTTTTATGTGCTCATTAGGGCATAAAATTGGCACAATTCGTGTGTTTCGTATTTCGCATTTTATTTTTCGATTCGCAAAAACCCTGATATGTTCGTACACCATTTGCACTTAAACATCATTTTCTCAGTTTTGTTATAAATTATGAAAGTTAAAGATAAAAAGCCGGGCTCTCGCCCGGTTGTCCCTTTCCGCCTCTCCCGCCACCTTATTTCTATTCTAATATTTTTAGCTCGTCATTAACTTTATTTTGAAGCTAAATTTGCATTCATTGCAGTGAAAGTCGGTTCAACTTCAACCAATTAGGGTCTAACAATAAATATTGTCGGCTAATCGACTGTCCATTCTTATTGTTGATGTTTGATAGTAAAGAATAGGGACTCCATTTTTAGGCACAAAAAATCGCGAAATAGACACCTAAAAAGGCATTAAATAGGCACAAAAATCTTCAAATAGGCAAAAATAGGCATTATAAAAGTAATCGTAGACACCCCAAACCAAGCGGAAAATGCGTTTTTCGTGCTTATCTATGCGTATTAAGTGCGCACAAATTTAGGCATTTGCCTAAATATAGAGTGCCTAGTAAAGAAACATTTTTCGTTTTAACACAAGTCAAGCGCTGCCCGTCAAAATGTCCCGCGTCATAATGTACAGCAGGGATGGCACGGAATTCCGACTTCAGACATTTTTCATAAAAAGTCGGAATTTTTTTTTGAGTTTTTTTTTCAAATAATTAGCAATTTTTGTACAATTTCTGTTAATAAATTGCATTAAATTTTGAAAAATTTTCCCGGCGGCGCCTATCGGCACCGCCAAACCCCTCCCCCAAGTTCACCAAATTTTCTTTGGATAAAGCGCGCCGCAAAAAAAGGGTGTAACTGTCCCAAAAAAAATTCCAAAATAATGTAAAATTACATAAAATTATTTTGAAAAACATTAAAAATTTTCAAATAAATATAGAAATTTACTAAAAACACTTTGAAATCACCTTGAATGAAGGCGGCAACAATTTCTTGTCATTTAGTAATTGGCTGATGCTATTGTTGATTTGTATAAGTATGATTGATGAAATTGACATCATTTAACATAGTGTAGTGCCTAATATGTGCCCATTTTCCAATGGAATTACTTGATTTGGATTTGAAATTGTTTGAACACAAACGGAAACACTGTTTGGAATGCCTGCCGATATTCCGCACTAAAATTCGGATTCGTGATCAGCGACCCCGAAAACTCATGGAAACATGTCTTGATGACTTTTGAAACATTTTTTTCGAAAAAGAGGGGGCGGGGGATAAACTTTACTATTACCAATTGCATTACGTTTGAGGAAGGCGAGAAGTGAGTCCAACATTGAAAAAAGTAATAAATTTATTGTATTAAAAATAGATGTGGTCTAAAAAGGATTTAAAAATATTTAAATTTATCATAAGATAAATGTGAACCTTTAAAAAATCCAAAAATGCTCCGATGATAATATGATCATCATTAATTGTTTGAAAAGATGAAAAATGAGAAATTACAAATTATAGACAAGCATTTACTGACGCGACAAACTTGCGCACAGATAGAAACCCTGTTTTAGGGTTAAAAATAAGAACATTTAACAAAAATTGCTTAAATCGCTTGTATAACACTTTATTCAATTAATAAAGCATCAACTTTTGTATTTTTCACCTCCAATTATCATATTTAACGATTTTGGGGAGTAAATTAGCAAATCATATATTCAGTGCAATTTTGTCTAAAAATTGCCTCAATTTTAGTGATTTTTGAGCTAATTTTAAAGAAAATAAATGATTTTTAGCATCCGGCGCCGCCAGGGGAAATTTTAAAATTTATAAGTAAAAATGATTTATGCCATAAATTTCTAAGTTATGAATTTGCTCAAAATTATAAAAATTTTCCCGACCCAAAGTAGGCTTTTTTGCTTGCCAAATGAGGCTTTTGAAAATTTTCATCTGCGAGCCCTGGTTTTTCACTTATCTGCGATACTTTATCTTGAACAGTTGTCAGATAAGAGAAATTAAGAGGTGATTTCAATCAGCAAATTGTTTATGATTTGTCCTCCGTTTTTGCTTCTTTCACTGTGACATCAATGGTCCAATGTCACTTTGTCCTCATTTTTGTTGTAAAACCCATAGATCGGGTCCATCAAATCCTAAAATTATATTAATTTCAAATTAAAAAGACATTTAAATTTTAAATGCCAAAATGCCACTGCACAGTAAGTGTAATTAATCGGGAGAATCCCCAATCATCGTCTTCATTGTTTATAACATGCGCATCAAATTCTCTCCTTAAATCCGCCACGTCACTCTTTTGTGAAACAATTCGAATGACTCCCGAACATTTAAAACTCCAATTTTCTGCACATGAACGAATTCAAATTAATTACGTTGTTAATTAATATTTAATTTAACCTTCGTTGGAAGCTGCACATGAAAGGAAAATGCCCAAATATTTCTTGTTGTCAGTGCCTTTCCATTGGTTTATTTGTGCCAATATTTTACATGGCAATCCCTTGATGTACGTGACTGTCTCGCTTTTACGTTCACTCAAAAAGACTTCTCGCGCAAATTCCGACATTTTTTTAATTTCCATAAAAATTGTCCCTTCCGTTTTGCATTGATCCAAAATGATTTTGTATATCTTTTCTTTTTTCACGGTTAAATCAATGGCCAATGTCACTTTGTCCTTTTCTCTGTTGTAAAAACCATTGGATGGGTCCATTAATTCCTTAATTACCCATAATTTGATCAATTAAGGAATAAATTAAATGGCCAACTCACCGCAAACGAAATGAAATTAGAGAATCCCCACAAGCTCTTTTTATTGTTAAAAACACGGTCAGTAAGTGTCCCAGTGGAATTCTCCGCCACTTTCTTTTGCGAGACAATTCGAAAAGTTGCCGAACGAACGTAGCAGTGCCAAATCGAACCTTAATGTGTGTTAATCATTGCTATCAATTGACATTAATTAGCATTTCATTAGTTAATAACACAGTAAAAAGAGTGCCTATGCCGCGTCGATATTTCCCGATACAAATTGAAAGATTGTCGAGCAAATGCGGTTCCAAAGTCCTTCTGCCGTAGTTAAAAAATTAATTATTGTTATTTTAATATTAATTAAAATTGGACCTTCTCTTGCGCCACACAAAATGTTAAAGCCCAAACATTCCCCCTTGGTAATTTCCGTCTTGGTATTTATTTGTGCCAATATTTTCCATGGGAGTCCATTATGTACACGTTTCCGCTGTATCGTTTACTCCCGATCATTTCTCC
>SIJG01000171.1:108931-124731 GCA_023374025.1 Heterodera schachtii
GTTGTGCTTCTCATGGTTTGTTTATTGGCCAAAATAAATTTTATTCCCAATGCAGCGAGTGAAACGCGCGAAAGACAAACGGGTTGACACCTGCAAGAACAACGAAATTCGTGTCGAAATTATTTGGCCTGACCATGTCACCAAGTCCTGTGAACATGCGGAAAAAGAGTGGTATTGGGTAAGAATGTTTATTGAAAGATACAAAATTTTAAGTGGTCCTAAAGATATGAACATGACTGTAGAAATTGCATAAAAATCAAAAAATTTGAAACTGTCTTCGTTTGGGGTGCACTCCAAAATTTCGTTGCCGAAATTTTTTCAAATATTTTTTTCTTAAAAATTTTTGTATGAGAGTTTTTTTAATTTCGGCGATTTTGTCCTGGCCTAATTTCGGCTTGAGAAATTTCAGCGGCGAAATTTTGTCCTGGGAATTGAACAAAAATAGCAACAACAATTAAAATAAATAATTTTTTAAGGTTGCGACTGCGACGGATGACCAGCATGTTTGAATATAGAAATTATTAAACTGTCATAATTATGAAGGGACCGCCTACATTTATATACCCCACCATTTTTGCTCAATTTATCCTACCAAAAAATTTAGAAAAGATTTATTGAACAAATTATCATATTATTTAAATTGATTTGGGCTTTTATGCATTTTACTCTCCACAATTTTTTTTCCTTCTTTAAAACAAAATCAATTAAATGATAATTAATAGATTTTTTGAATCGCTGATCACGAATCCTTCGACCCATTTTTAAATTTCGGACCCGAATTTTGAATCGATTTTGGGCAATAATTCTGAATTATGATGAACAATGAATTTTCGGCTGTCATGGATTGAAATGGATGCCAGATTATAATTAACGAATCCAAAATAATTACCATTTATTATGAGGGGTTTTTGTTTTAAAAAGTAAAAAATGAGTGCATAACTGCATAAGAGCCTAGAACTTGGACAAAATTGGGTTTATACTCTATGTACCATTTAAGAAAGAATAGGTAGCTTGTAAAATTTTCGAATTTTTTGAAGAATACTGGAATTGAGCAAGAAAATTTGCAAAAAAAAAAAGAGGACATAGTTCAAATGCGCCATTTTATTATTTTATTTTAGGAACGCCGAACCAACAATTCCGAAAGTGGTTTTCCATCATCTTCTGGTATTCAAATGTATTTAGTTAATTTTTGGTAATAATTTTCTTTAGCATTCCTGATGATGTTCATGGAAGTTCTGATTCTGGCCCCGATTTTTTGAACTGATGAAGCAATTGAAGAATGGGTGGTGAGACATTTGTTCAAGGAATTAAATTTTTTTGATAAAACCTATTTCGAATAATATTAGAAGTTAATCTCTTTTAATATCAAATTCTTGAATGCTTTTTTTCGAGAATCATCGTAAAATATTTTTGTTGAGATTAACTTCTTTTATTATACCCCTCATCAGAAGCGTATCAAGTGGGGGAAGGGGAAATAGCCAGGGTTCCAATTTATTTTAATTTTAAAATCCACAAAATTACGCATTACGCAACACTATTTTTTGCTCTCTTTTTGTCAAATTCTCCACAATAACTAAATATAAAAAATAGCGTTAAAATTTTTTGAAGAGAAAAAAAGCTTTGTTGATCCGAAATGTTTTTTTCTTGATACGGTCCTGATGCTTCAAAACTGTATGTGATAATATTTTAATTTAATTTAACATTACTGTTTAACGTGATGTTTCATATTTGGTATAATGTTAATAAATTTATTTCTTGAATTGTTTGGGTTTTCTGTTCAGTTCTTTTTTATTTCCTTGGGTGAAGAAAAAAAAGGCATGGCTCATTGTAAGCTTACGTTCTCGGTTTAATATTTGTATCATGGATGTCATTTCGAGGCCCTAAAAATTTTTCAGAAATCGGAATTACGAGGTCTTAATTTATGTTGGAAATCGGAATTTTTTGAAAAAAAAAATTATAGAAATTTTCTAAATAATTAAGTTTAATAGGCTAAATTTTAAATTTTTAGAATGGTTTTGGAACAAGGACTATTTACTTTGACACCACTTTTTCATCGCTCGCTTTTGAAGAATTTTGAAATTCCTATTATGAATATTTTGGGCTATTTAAAAAATGGCCAAAATTAAAAGATGTATTTTCACTCATTGCATTAGGTGGGGGTGGGAACCTAATTTGTAAGATATATCCAATAAAATTCACACTTTGCCTTTTTATTGAATAATTAGCCAAAATTTTCTTTAAAAAAGTTTGCTCATTTCTTCGGATCCTCATACAGTAGATACAAAACAATAGGCTGAAACAACAACAAAAAAAATTTTAGTCTGCTTTTTTATTTGTGACGATTCCATCAAGCCATTAAAAGGGTTTACGAGACCAAAGATTTTCTTAGAATTGAATTCGAGAAACTTTCCGGACTGAGATTTGCTTTGCAAGTGAGTCATAAACATCTTAATTTGCTAAAAAATTAATTTAAAATGCCGCACAAAGTCACTCGAAAGATATGAAACAGAAAAGACGAACTCGGCATTTTTAAACGCAATTAGACCGCAAAGCGGTCTGGAACTTTTTGAATGCCCTTGACGAATTTCTGTTCCCATTGGCCCTTGGGAAAGGCGTTTTAAACAAAAATTGAGAAAAAGTTGTCTAATTTTGGAGATAAAATTAAATTTTTTTATATTAAGTTTTTCTTAAAAATCGGTTTAAATACACGGAAACCAACTAAAAGCCATCAATACTGCAATACGAGATCATTTATGCCGTTTTTAACCAAAAATGCTAAATTCGAATATTTGGCCGCGAGTTTTTGTTCGAATTCAGGTCCGGGGTTCGGAGTTGGCCGAAATGAATACCGGATTAGTGGTCAGTGCCCCCGAAAACGCAAGGAACTTGTTTTTATGACAAGAAAATTTTCACTGACGCATTTTCCGGGCGCCAAATAAACAACACCAGAACAATAGATCTTATAAAATCTTTTAATTCCGGTCCTTTAAACAATTAAGATTTAATTATTCATAAACTATTGACCTAATCTTTAAAAAGTATTTTTATATTTTTCGACCGTGCTGGCGTATTTCTTAAAACTGACACCCCCTAACTTCAAATTCTTGGAAAATTGAAAAATATTTAAAGAAATTTAGGCAAAACATAAAAAATTTAAAAAAAATTAATGAAATGAAAAATTTTTGACGTAAAGAGAGAAAATTAGAATAATTTTCTAAGTTAAATTTCTGAATTTTGCTTATTCTAGTCATTGATTTCTGCAAATTTTCATAGAAAAAGCATACGAAATTTAATTTAAATTTACGTAAAATTTTTTAAACTTCAAATTTCGTTTAATATTTTTCAATTCTTGAATATTTTTCTTTTTGAAATAAAGGAGTATGACAGTTTTAAGGAACGCGTTGGTACCTTTTTAGATAGGCTTACAAGCTTTTTATTAATAATAATATCTTTATTATTATATTTATTAACCGCTAAAACAAATCGTTCGTCCGTTCATTTTGCCAACACTTTTCCCAGCAAATTGTGATCGGATGGGGGCAAAAAAAAAACTCAAAATTGTCCAATTTGTTCATTCCCATCACCGGAAATGGCATTCCATCGGCCGTTTTGGCGATGATTCGGCTTCCCATTTTCGCTTTTTCTCTTTTTTCATCGCTTTTGCTCAATTTGCCAACGCTTTTCCCAGCGATCGGATAAAAATTGTGCTAGGGGTGTGTAAATTTGTGATGATTTGTCCTCTTTTCGCTGCTTTTCCCATTTTCCGCCCCTTTTTTTCCTGTCCATAAATAGGCAATGAAAGCCCAGCAAAAGCCACTCATTCTTCATTCATTTTCAAGTAGATTCTTAGGGTGTATTTTTCTGAAATTTTTTGACTCGATTAGAAATAGCTCCTCTAATAACTCAAAATGTAGTTTAATAATCACCAAAAAACTTTTTTTTTTATTCAAAATTTTTTTTTGCTTTTTATAATGCTCTATTGGTACCACTCTCAGAATTTTTTTGAACGACTCTTTTAAAATAATAAATAATTTGATATGTATTAAATTAATAAATTATAGACATGCGTAAGAGAGAGAAGAGAGAGAGAGAGAGAAAGGTAAGAGAGAGAGAGATAATAGAGAGAGGTAAGAGAGAGGGAGAGAGAGAGGTAAGAGAGAGAGAGAGAGGTAAGAGAGAGAGAGAGAGGTAAGAGAGAGAGGTAAGAGAGAGAGATAGAGAGAAGAGGGTAATATTTAAAAAATGTTCTTAAATTTTTGAACGAAACTTAAAGCACTACTAAGATAAAAATTATATAACATTTTCTTTAAAAAACATCAAACAAAATTCCGAAATAAAATTTTCAAAACATGTACACCAATTGCATGGCCCATCTCGTCTTCCTTGCCGTCATCTTCCACTTGTCTCAGCAAGTCACGCGTGAGGTAAACATTTTTTAATATATAAAATTATATTCAAATATTTGTCTTTTCTTAAGAAAACGACGCTGGAGCCTGTGTTTTATGAATACCATTTGGAACGCGTTCCAATTGTAGAATTTTTTTCCCCAATTTTTTTAATATTTTTTTTTACCTATTTTATTAAATTTTTACGATTTGAACACACAGGACAGAATGATCAGCGAAATGCTTGACATGGAAAAGGGATGCACCGAGGACACCTACTGCTTCTGCGATTTTCTTAATGATGAGGGACGATTAATGACAAGGGGGATGTGTTGTGGCTACGAGTATCTCTGCCGATGTTGCAACACGGTGGGTTGCTCACGGTAGGTGTCACTTCCGTCTGGCCAGTTCCGTCTGAGCCAAGTTAAAAGCATCATAACTTTTTTTCAGTTGCCAAATTTTAAAGGTTTTGCATCATTCGAAAGCTCTACATGTTTAGAAGCTTTTGATAAGCTATTTCTAAGCGATTGAACAACATGTAAAAAAAGTTGCAACATGCACAATACCAAAAAGTCAGAATTTTTGCATATTTTAATTTATAACTTTTTTATATGTCGCTATATCTTGTGATTTTTGGGAAGCCTATAGAGCTTGTTAAGTGCTTTCGAATGATACCAACTTTGTTGGATTTGGTCAACAAAGAAAAAAGTTATGATGCTCTAAGCTTGGCTCAGACGGAACTGGCCAGACGGAACTGGCCCGTTCCGGTTGCTCATACATATTTCGATTCATTTTCATGATTAAAAAAGGGTGAATTTTAGAATCCAGTGTTTGCTCAAATGCCAAATGTATTGTGTGTTTTCAATTTAACCTAATTACTGTTTACCGATTCTGTCTGCAGATAACACTGGAAAACTTTAAAAATGAGGCATGCACGGTTAAAGACACATATGGTAACTTAAATTTTTGGAGTTTACAGTTTTAGTCATAATTGGTTTAAATATATAGAAACTAACTAAAACCACAACTACTTCAATAAGAGATCATTTACGCCGTTTTTGAACCAAAATGCTAATTTCGAAAATTATTACTTTCCGGCTTTTTGTTCATCCGGGATTCGTAATTGGCCGAAACTGGATACCGGGTTCGTGACAGTGACAACGAAAGCTCAAGGAAAAATGTTTTTATGACATTAAAATTTTCACTGACGCATTTTCCGGGAGTCATATTTTAATTTACATTTAAATTGCTAATAAAACTTATAAAATGACAAATTTATTATGAATTAACAAATATTTTAATTAGAATATTTTTTCTCAAAATAAGGTAAATTTTGCTTAATTTAACTGTTTAGATCATAAATGTGTTCGTTCCGAGGAACCCGTTCCGGAGAGTGCCTGTTGTAAGGAGAACTACATTCTTAAACATGGTGCTCGTCTGAGTGGAGAAGCGGTATGCCGATATTTTTTTTATTTAAGTGAAATTTTAGATCGGCCAATTTTGCATTTATTAGGGATTTTTTACTGCAAAAAACATTTCACGAAATGAAATTTAAAAATGCTTTTTATTAGTTCCAAAAAAAGAAGCCCTAAATATGAAATTTTAATCCTGTGCTGATTGTGAGATGTTTTTGTACTTTTCCGTTTTGGGGCCACACATTTAAATTAAAAAAAAATAACATAAATAAAGAGCGGGATGAATATTCAAATACAGCCCTTTAAAACTATTTGAGAGTCATAAAGGCAACCATTTGGGTCAAAAGATCATTGATGAATGGGTCCATATGATGATTTTTTTTTTCAGTCCTCAGGCGAAATTTTGGTACTTTTCTAAAAAAACTGACATAATTTTTCTTGACATCAATCTTGTTTAAACATTGAACATCCATTTTGCATTAATATCAACTATTTTTTAACCATGCTAAAGAGAATGTTCCGTGAGTCGAGAAAGCGTAGCTGCGAGCAGCCAAACGAAATTATAATAGCTGAACCAGTCTCTTGGCGCAGCTTCAGAGAGACCGATAATGACTATGACAGCTTGTGCATTAACAACACTGCTGAATTTTTGGTTATTTGAATATATTTTTTTATACAAATGTGATTTTTTATAATCAATTTTATCACAGGTTCCACGCGCTAAAATCGGGCAAATCACTTATGTAAGAGAACAAAAAAATTATTTATATAAATTTTACAATATTTATTATTTTTTTGATAATAACAATGATGATTTTCGTAAAAACAAAAGCATTTTTTGAAGTAAAAATAGGGTATCTATTAGATGAAATAACGGTTTTTCATTAAAAATTAATTATTTTAAGGCCCCGATTGACTCTCCCATCTCGCCAACTACGGTATGTCATTTATTCATCATTGTGTTAATATGTATTAGATTTAAACGGGAGAGAGAGAGAGAATTAGCATAGCCAGGGGGAGGGGCTCAAGATGTACTATAAAAGCCCCTCCACCCACACCCGATCTGAAAAATGAAAATAAGAAATTTTCTGAAAAGATATATTTTTCCTTAGTAATTCATTAAAAATTTGAAAATTTCCGCCTGGCAATGTTCATCATTGCCATACCAAAAATTCTTATAAATTTTCAAAATAATTCTTGTCTTAAAATTAAATTCCATTTAGCCTCCTCCAAGCAAGGCATTTCGTGTTACTGTCCCGTCGTATGCCGCTTCTTTCACCCGTAATAATTAACGACCGAATTTTAGTTGTTGTTGTTGTTTTTTTGTCATGTTAGTCTGAAACGTGTGGGAAAATATTTTTAATTTCTTTTATTTAGCTAATTGCTGTTTTTTATTTTAAAGCCTCAACTAAAGGCCTACTTTTTGTATATTTTGGCATTTTTCACAAAACTCATTAAAATAAAATAAATCGAAAAATACACCCAATTTTCAAGTTTTCAAATGAACACCGGTCGGAAAATTAACTTTTTTATTATTAACTCAAATTCTCAACCAAAAAAATTGACATAAAATCTAAAAATTTGAAAATATTATTTATTTTCGTGAATTTGATGCAAAAAAAGATAAATATTAATACTGGTCCAATTTTTTCACATCAGTTAAATTTGAATTTTTTCTTTTTGGGGATTTTTGGTGCTTAAAAAATCGCATCCCATTAATATTTTCCAATGTTTAACAATTAAACAAAAAAAAATTCAGTGATGCTGAGTGTGCTTCTGCAATTCTTGCTCAGTCACTTCTATGGCGACGAATGAGAATTTATTTGAATTGCCAATGAACCTGGTCGGCGGCGCCATCACCTAATTGACCCCCAATTCCGATCATTATTCATTCTCCATTTGTCCCCATTTCCGATCATTTATAAAAAAAAAATTTGAAAACGCAAAAAAAAAAACCCTCATTTGTCCCCCCAATTCCGACATTTATTCATTCCCCATTTTTCCCCTTTCCGATCAATTCTAAAAAAGATAATAATTTTAAAAACGTAAAAAAAAACTCATTTGTCCCCCCCAATTCCGATCATTTATCCATTACCATTTGTCCCCAGTTCTATATTAAAATTTAAAAAAACGTAAAAAAAAATTTCATTTGTCCCCCAATTCCGATAATTTATTCAATCATCATTTGTCCCAATTCGTGTCATTCATTTATCAAGTCGCAATTTGACCCCAATTCCGATCATTTATCCATTCCCCAGTTCTGATCATTTATAAAAAATAAATAAACTAAAAAAATTTCATTTGTCACCCCAATTCCGGTCATTCATTCACCATTTGTCCCATTTCCGATCATTTATCCATTCACCTTTTGTGCCAAGTTTCGATTAAAAACGTAAAAAAATCCCATTTTTCCCACTATTGTATTAATTCAGTTTAATAAAATGACCCAGAATTGAAGACGAAATTGGGAAAAAAAATGCCAGAATCGGTAAATGGAAAGAAACGGAAAGGATTGATTGTTTGGCAATTAATAATGGGAAATTGAGGAGAGGGGGGGGGGGGGATGAATTAGGGACTGATTAGGAGGGAATGCCAAAGACAAAGTGATCGGAGAAAGGCAGGAAAGTGATCGGAAAATTGATAGAATGGAATTTCCACTTTTTCCCTTTCGGAATTCGTTTCCCCTCTTCCGTCAGTCTGTCCGTTATTTTCTCAATGAATTCATCCCATGCCCTCCCCGTGTCCCTGTGCCATGGCCATGGCCATTTTTCATCATACGTCTCATGACTACCCCCCCCCCCCCCCCCTCAATTAGTCCGATCGGTCCCCCTTTTCTGTCCCATTTACCCTCCTCATTATTCTGTCTTTGCCTTCCCTCATTATGCACCGAATGCCTTTCCCCCCTTTTACTCCCCTTAAAAGGATTTCGCTTTCCACACATTTATCCCCCACCCATCCATCGTCATCTGTCATCATTCATTCATTTTGCTGGTGCTGATCATTCATTCCCTGCTTCTTCACTCCCCCCCCAACTCATTTTTCCCAAAATGTCTTTTTTTCTCTGCCCCCTCTCGTTGTCGCGCTCTCTGTTTGTGCTGTTGTCTCTCCTTCTTTCGCTACCCTCTCCACTCTCTTCACAAACTTATTACGTGAAAGCGCCGTTCGAAGGCAGATTTAAATCGGCGGATGAAAATTGGATTTGCGAATTGGACGGCTACGATCTGAGCACGGAGGACCTGGATCGGACTTGCGATCAAAATGACATTGGACAGATTTTTTGTTACGGCAAAATTCTTGAGGTATGCCTGCGCGAGACGTAATAGGGAGGGCGGGAGAGGGGTCGGCACTACCTTAGGTGGATGAGAGGGGCCAAGGGCGTAGCCAGACCCTTGGCTTCGGGGGGGGGGGGGGGGCTGAAGTCAAAAATTCGATTTTTAGGGGTGTATTTTTCTTATTTCAGTCGATTTTTAGGGGTGTATTTTTGCTTTTATGAAATCCCGAATTAGGGGGGGGGGCTATTTTACAAAATTTTTCGCCGTTTTTCGCCAAAAAATTACTTTTTTTTTGCCATTTTGGCATCCATTTTTCAAAAATATGGAATAGGGGTCCGGCGGTGCCGATAGGCGCCGCCGGGAAAATTTTTTGAGTATTTTAATGCAATTTTATTAAGAAAATTGCTTAAAATTCCAAAAAAATTTACAGAAAATTTTTTACTTTTTTGTAGAGTGAAGCGGGACCGGGACCAAAACACGGACAACTGAGTACCGAGGTCCCGGTTTTGACAAATTTTGACCGGGACCGGGAAATTCCCGGTTTTTTCCCGGTTTTCCCAGCCAAAAATTCCCGGTTTTTCAACCCGATTAGGTCCCGGTCCCGGTTTTCCCAAAATTCCCGGTCCCGCTTCACTCTACTTTTTTGAGTTTCGGGGAGGAGGGGCTTTAGCCCCCTCAGCCCCCCCCCCTGCCTACGCCCTTGAGGGGGGCAGGTTTGGCCCAGTTCTCCGAGCAGTCGCCTCCCTTCCCGCACATTGGCCCCTCTCCCCCCCCACATCTTTTGCCAATTTAATTTATTCCAAATTGTCTTACGCATAATTAGGCCATCAACTACTTTGGAAAACACACAATGTTCAACAAAGATTTCAAACACATTGTCGACCGTCCTCTGAAGAAAAGTGCCGCAGAAACAGTCGCAGACTTTAAGACACTTTTTAACGTAAAAAAATGGAAGGATTTCAAAGTGACCAAAATGAACGACTCCACAACTGTCGCAACACTAAAAACTTTTGTGCGAGAACACTTTGGTAACGCGGACAAATTTCTTGATAGGTAAAATGAGGAGTGAATTGTTTAAAAAAGAATTGAATGTACATATATTTATTCAATACATATAGAGTGCCACGGGACCGGGACCTGGAAGCGGACAACTGAGTACAACTGAGTACCAAGATCCCGGTTTTGACCGGGACTAGTCCCGGTTTTTTCCCGGTTTTCTCAGCAAAAAAACTCCCGGTTTTTCAAACCGAAAAAGTCCCGGTTTTCCCAGCAAAAAAACTCCCGGTTTTTCAAACCGAAAAGGTCCCGGGTTTGCCCAAAATTCCCGGTCCCATGGCACTCTAATTCAATATATTATTTTAAGCCCACAACCGGTCGATTGGAAGGAAAATCCACCGAAATTGCAAAACATTGCTGACCCACAATTGAAGACATTTGCAAATCAACTGCATGGGCTTTGGAAGAAATTGGGCAAAAAAATGCCAGAATCGGTAGTAAACGGAAAGAAACGGAAAGCATTGATTGTTTGGCAATTTCAGGCGAAAGAAAATAAGTCGACGCTGATTTACGTTTCCGAACCCTTGTGGTTCCGGGGGCCGTCGTTTCCGCGAGTTTTATTATTGGGACGGCTTATTGGATCGTGCGGGGACTGCTCGCTTCAGGTGGTCAAATAATGGGCAATTGGGGAGGGGGGCGGGGGTGAAATTAGGGAGTGATAGGAGTGAATGCCAAAGACAAAGTGATCGGAGAAAGGCAGGAAGTGATCGGAAAGGCTGATAGTGCACACTTTTGAGCAGCCCGCACTAATTTGTCCGATTGGAGAGGGGGGGGGTGAATTAGGGAAGTGATTATGAGTGAATGCCAAAGAAAAGTGATCGTAGAAAGGCATGAAAGTGATCGGAAAGCGGATAGTGCACTTTTGACAAAGTGATCGGAGAAAGGCAGAAAAGTGATCGGAAAGCTGATCGTGCCTTTTGAGCAGCCGCACTAATTTGCCAGTTGGAGGAGGGGCGGGTGAATTAGGGAGTGATTAGGAGGGAATGCCAAAGACAAAGTGATCGGAGAAAGGCAGAAAAGTGATCGGAAAGCTGATCGTGCCTTTTGAGCAGCCGCACTAATTTGTCAGTTGGAGGAGGGGCGGGTGAATTAGGGAGTGATTAGGAGGGAATGCCAAAGACAAAGTGATCGGAGAAAGGCAGAAAAGTGATCGGAAAGCTGATCGTGCCTTTTGAGCAGCCGCACTAATTTGCCAGTTGGAGGAGGGGCGGGTGAATTAGGGAGTGATTAGGAGTGAATGCCAAAGACAAAGTGATCGGAGAAAGGCAGGAAAGTGATCGGGAAGCTGATAGTGCACTTTTGAGCAGCCGCACTAATTTGTCAGTTGGAGGAGGGGCGGGTGAATTAGGGAGTGATTAGGAGGGAATGCCAAAGACAAAGTGATCGGAGAAAGGCAGAAAAGTGATCGGAAAGCTGATAGTGCACTTTTGAGCAGCCGCACTAATTTGTCAGTTGGAGGAGGGGCGGGTGAATTAGGGAGTGATTAGGAGGGAATGCCAAAGACAAAGTGATCGGAGAAAGGCAGAAAAGTGATCGGAAAGCTGATCGTGCCTTTTGAGCAGCCGCACTAATTTGTCAGTTTTGGCCAAATGTCCGTCCTTAAATGGCAAAACATTCGAATTCAAAATTCACAGGAATGACCGAATCGGTGAAGCACATGTGTAACAATTATGCCGAGATGGTCAATAAGTTTGGCTTTGTGCCCAACGGCGGTCGCATTTACTACAACAAACGTTCGCAGCCGCCCTTTCTCACTTTGTCCGTTCGTTTTGCATAGTTTTGGGATAGTAAGACAATGCTTTTGGCCAATTTTCAGAATACCGTACTTACTGAATTAGTACCCCCCGGGGGTTCTATTTTTCAACCCCCGCTCGAAAGGGGGGTTCTAATACAGAGGGGGGTGGGTACTAATTCAGTAAGTACGGTATTTGTTAATTTTGAATAATAATGTTTTATTTGCTCTCTCATCAGCATGGTCAACGATTATTTTGCGGAGACCGGTGACACGGAATACCTCAAGACCATTCTGCCAGTTCTTGAAAAGGTCCATTTTGAGTTTTGAGGGGGGGGGGGGGGGGGAAAACGAAAGATCCAATTAAAATTACAAAGGCATTCTTTTGACAGGAACTCGACTTTTGGCGCAAAAGACGAGCGGTTAAAGTTAATCTGGACGGAAAGGACAAGACTTTCTATCAGTACAGAGCGGAAAGCAACGTAAAAGTGGCCAGGGGGGGCAATTGGAAAAGTGACTAAAGCTTTTAAGGTACCCCGTCCCGAGTCCTTCTGCCAGGATGTCGACACGGTCAGGCACATCCCGGAAATGGCGGAAAAGAAGCGGATTTGGAGGGAAATCGCTTCGGCTGCTGAGTCGGGATGGGACTTCAGCTGTGAGAGAGGGGAAAAAGTGTAGGGTTCGAGCCCCGCCCCCGCCTCCGGGGACGGGACAGTTTTTTGGGCTCACCTCCGCCCCCCCCGCGGAAAGCCACCCCCGCCCACGGGGCTCGAACCGGGGACGGGACAAAATCTCGCCGCCGAAATCTCGCCGGCCGAAATCCCGCCGCAGAAATTTCAAAAAAAAATTTTTCGAACAAATTTTTCAAGGAAAAAATTCTTAGAAAATTTTTTTTATAAGAAAATTTAAAGAAAAAAAACTTTTTGCTAAGTTTTTTTTGAAAACTTTTCAAGAAAACAGTAAATTTTCATAAATTTTCAAAAAAAAATTTGCTGAAAAATTGTCAACAAATTTTTTTCTTTAAATTTTCTTATAAAAAATTTTTTCTAAGAATTTTTTCTTTGAAAAATTTCTAAGTTTGAATTTTTTTTTTTTGAAATTTTTGCGGCGAGATTTCGGTCGGCGAGATTTCAACCGGCGAGATTTTGGCGGCGAGATTTTGTCCCGGCGAGATTTCGGCGGCGAGATTTCGGCCGGCGAGATTTTGGGGTGCACCCCTCGAACCCTAGGAAAAAGAAAGGGCGAAAAAGCCAATAGAGAAATTCAGCGCGATGGATGGAGGAGGACCCAAAAGGTGAAAACGAGACGTTAAAGTGGAAAATGACCAGACTGATGATCACCAAAATTGTGCCGGTGGACCTTAACGCGCTGATCTGTGGCAATTTGGAAATGCTTTCCAATTTGTACCACCAAATTGGTGAGTGTGCGCAGACGGAAGTTTCAAAGCATTGAAACCTGGGAGGGCTCCCACTCCAAGGGCGTAGCTAGGGGGGGGGGCCCAGGGGGCCCGCCCCCCCGAAACCCAAAAAGTAAAAATTTTCAGTAATTTTTTTGAAATTTTAAACAATTTTCTTAACAAAATCGCATTAAAATACTCAAAAAAATTTTCCCGGCGGCGCCTATCGGCACCGCCGGACCCCCATTATACCATATTTTTGAAAAATGGAGGCCAAAATGGCAAAAAATATTAATTTTTTGGCGAAAAATTTTGTAAAATACACCCCTAATTCGGGATTTAAAAAAAAACCAAAAATACACCCCTAAAAATTGCCCTAAAAAAGAAAAATACACCCCTAAGAACCGACTTTTTGAGTTGGGCCCCCCCCCCTCCCCCCCCCCCCCCGAAACGAAGGTCCTGGCTACGCCCTTGTCCCACTCGTCCTTAAAAAAGGCAAGGACGTCCTTGAAATTGGGCCCTCTCAGTCGAAAGTTTGAAAAAGCCTTGAATTAAAGCGGAGCACTGATTTGAAACGGATTAAGGTGACAAAGAAAAGGCCAACAACTATCACAAAGAGTTCCAAGCTTTTCGTGAGGATGTCCATGAGTTGTTCTACGAGGAGGGCGGATGGTTCGACTTCAACCTGAACGACCAAAAACGGAACAAACGATTCTACGGAAGCATTGTGGTGCCACTGTTCACGAGATGCTATCGCACGGCCGACGTGGAGGAGACGGAAAAATTGTTAGACAAATTGGTACATTTCAACAATACCGATCGAATATTGAGCCACGAATTTGGGGTGGCGACGAGGTAAATGCAAGAAAGGGCGCCCGGAAAATGCGTCAGTGAAATTTGATTGTCATAAAAACAAGTTTATTATTGCGTTTTCGGGGTGCACGGACCACAATTCTTCCGGCATCCATTTCGGCTAATTCCGAACCCCGGACACCCGAATTCGAACAAAAAGTCGCAAGTCCAAATTTTCGAATTTAGTAGCATTTTTGGCTGAAAAACGGCATATAAATGATCTCTTATTGCATGATCAGGGCTTTTAGTGTGTGTTTTCGTGTATTTAAAACCAAATTTCGAAAATTTTGACTTTTCAACTATTTGTTCGAGTTTGTGTCCGGGTTCGAAATTGAGAACAATGTTCTTATAGAATTTTACCTTCTATATTACAATATAATGATGCCATAGAACTTTCTTTGTTTTAAAATATTTTGTATCACTGACGCGTTTTCTATGACCGATTTTCCGAATTTTACTCAAAAAAAAAGAGAATTGTTTCAGCGCAATTGCTTCGGGCCAACAGTGGGACTTCCCCAATATTTGGCCGGTAAAATGCGGAAAGCGTCATTTATTACAACTAATGAATTCACTGTACTTAAGCCATTGGCACATATGATGATCGAAGGTTTGCGCCGTTCGGGCATCAAACGGTAGGCACACAGTAAAGCCAACGGGCACACGGCACCGTGCTTTTACAAAATGCCATTGACAGAATGGAAGACAAAGCCAAGGAAATGGCAGAGCAATGGGTGTCAGCCAATCACAAATTGTACAATAAGTGTAGGAATTATATGTTTGAGAAAACGACAGCGGACAAAGGCACCCCCGGAGGAGGCGGGGAATACAATGTGCAGGTGAGCAAACAGAGAGAAGCACAACAATTAACAATTAATTAATTAATCACTTCAAATTGCATTCTGACAAAGTTTTTTTTCTTTTATGTAAGAGACAAATAATTTTAGAGTGCCACGGGACCGAGAATTTTGGGCAAACCCGGGACCGGGACCTTTTCAATTTGAAAAACCGGGAATTTTTGGCTGGTAAAACCGGGACTAGTCCCGGTCAAAACCGGGACCTTGGTACTCAGTTGTCCGCTACCAGGTCCCGGTCCCGTGGCACTCTAATTAATTTTTTATAAAAATAACAAAAACAAAACGAAAACAACACATACCGTATTTGCTCTAATTATATCCCCCATGGGGGATTATTTTTCAACCTCCTCGTAGACTTGGGGATAATTGGAGATTGGGGGATTAATGGAGATTGGGGCATAATTAGAGCAAATACGGTAATTATAGGTATATATTTTTTGAACCAATTTGAACATATTACAGAAATTTTTGGTACGGGCCCAGGGGTTGCTCCTCCCCGGAGTAGGACAAAGTGTCGTCAGCAGCCGAAACTTCGTCGGATACGAATTTTTGGACCATAACTTTTTTTCTTTCTTTCTTAATCAAATTAAACATTCTTTGCATTATATTAGAAAGCTTTTGAAAAATGCTATCTATTAGCCTGCAAATTTTCAAAATTTTTTATTCATAAAAAAAAATCAGAGCAAAAAAAAAAGTTCGAAATACTAGGTTTTTGAGTTTCTTCTGGCCACATAACTTTTTTGAAACTTAACGAAAATTTTTGAAATTTTGCGAATTAATAATAATAAACACCCAGAGCTATCGAACAACACCAACAATTGATAATGAACAAATTTTT
>SIJG01000171.1:125256-166344 GCA_023374025.1 Heterodera schachtii
TGCATTTCATTGAATGGTTTGATTTTCGCTCATAGACACTTTCGCAAGAGAGGCAATAATAATTTTTATTGAAGAATTTCGAGAGAGTTTTGATGCCATCAAAATGTTTGTTATGGTGGTAAAGCAGAATGGGGAATTGGTAGTCCGTGACATCGGATTTGGTGATAGGCCGCATTTGGTAATCATTAAAAATGAAGATTTTGTATTCGCCTTAAATAATTTCAACAATTAGTTCATAATAAAAAAATACAATTAAGGTTAGTAATTATAAAAGTTTTTTAAATTTAATGTTACAGGTATTTTTTTTTCTTATAAAAAATTTTTTCAGAACCCTACAATATGAGTGTTTTTAAATTTTCAAATAATAAATAAAAGATAATCATTTATTTTTCTAAAACATCACCAGGATATTTGGTGTTCCACAGTCCTTGCACCTGGTGAATGTAAATGTTTGGGTCGTATTCTGGTTCAGTAGTCGAGATTCCCGCCTTCCGTACAAGAAGCTCTACTTTTTTACGAAGAATCGTTTAACTTTAACTTTAACTTTATTAAGAAATAAAAATATCTAACGAAGGGGTGACCACTTACACGTTAGATTAAATAATTGATAAAAGTAATAGAAGACGAATACATTTGAAAAGATGAAATGAGTCAAATGGGTAAAAGTGATAGACGACAATTGAATTTGGATTGGAGAAGAGAAAAGTAGAAAAGTCAGACCTCCAGCAAAGGGAAACTGGAGAAAATTTGGTTTTTGAGGAATTTTAAAGAAATAGCTGGAGGTCTGCAGAACTATTTTTTTTTGACAAGATGGGTGAGTTCTTTTTGAAAGGATTGAATTTGGAGGAGAGCTCTGTCAATTTCGTTTTGCATTGCATTGTCAAACTGCGATGATTTTGAAGTGTCTTCGCTGGCCTTCTTTTGTTCTGGTTCGACTTCGTTGACGGGAGTCGGGGCATTTGTCTGTGGGAGCTGCACTGCTGGCGCCACGGGAGCTGGGATTTGTTGACGTTTTCGGACGCGTTCTTCGTACTCCTTCTTGAGCTGTTCTTTGGTCAACGCTGGGCGGACGAACAGGCGGGCCATGTTCTGTTGGGAACGGAGTCGAGCACGCTCGCGCTTCCATCCTCCGAGTGCCACGTGTTGGTGTGTGGGTGTTGGCATGACCACCTTGAGTGGGCGTGGTGTTGTTCGCTTTTGGTCGTACCGTCCCAGTCGAAAGATGGCGGTTGGTTGGGCCTCAACTTCAAGATGGTCCAGGATTTTTATGGCCGCTTCCCTGTCTTCCTGAACACGCTCCGATGGGCGGGTGGCATTGCTTTCCGGTAGGCCAATGAACACCAATGTGCGTTGGCGTTCTTGCTCTGCGAGTGCAGCAATGTTTGGGTCGAGGTCCTGTGTAGAAGTCATTGAGCGTTTTGGCTGTGGAGGAGTGTCGTTTGTTGTGTTTGTTCGCTTCATGTCGAATAATTAGAAAAGAATATTTTTTTTTGCGAAAATCTCAAACTTGGGTAATTAAACCAAAAAATTTGGAACGCTTCACGAATTTGCGTGTCATCCTTGCGCAGGGGCCATGCTAATCTTCTCTGTATTGTTCCAATTTTAGTATATGTCCATTTAATTTTATTGAACAAAAATCTTAGTTATCTAAAGTTTTCCTAATTAATTCGAAAAATGGCGCAAAATATTAAATTTTAAAATCATTTAAATTAGTTAATGTTTCAGTTTTCTCAAAAATGAATGATCTGAAAAAGGTCTTATTTACGCCAAAAGAAACATCAATTAGTGCGCTATTAAAATTGCCCCGCTAACTCCCATTGTCGACGAGAAAATTTCCCATGACCCAAACAACCCCCTTTTTTTGCGGTGTAAAAGAAATGCATCAAATGTTTAATGGACCCAAACTCAATTTTTTGTTGAGAAAAAAACTTTGAAAAAATTCCTGCTAAGTTAACTTTTGACACTGATCAAAAAAGTCTTTTAAACTAACTTGGTCAGATCAAATTCTCTACCGAATTGCCTTTTGAACGGTGAGTCTACGACGAATACCCGCAGAGCAAGAGAGATGATCAAAATTGGGCAATTCAATAATAACTGATTTCTACCGTATTTCAAGGGAAAATGCTCAAAAATTGATCAATTCTATGGAATCAATTTTCTTATGTTAAAAATTTGTTAAGCATTTTATGGAATATTTGTTTTTGTAATTGTCCATAATAATTGATCATTTTTAACAAACAAATGTCTTTAATGCATTGATATGATCACTTTTCATGTCTTATTTATGTTGTAAATGTAAGGCTCGTTTTTTGCATATTATTAAAATATTAATTTTTAAAAATAATCATAGATTTAAGTTTTATAAAGCAAAAATTTTAACACATTAAAAAAATTAAATGTTTTTTTATTAATAATAATTATTTAAATATGTTTTTAATATATCTTTTGTTGGTTTTGAATTTGTAAAATATTTATTCCAGTTTAAAAATAATTAATTTTATGTATTTTTTAATTATTTTATTAGAGCATAATTCTTGTCTCAATGTACGGATCATCTTTATTTTTGAAATTGGCTTTTATGCCAATATCAATAAATCAATCAATAAACGTGTATTTAAATATTGTTTATTTAACATCTTGATTTGTGTTTTTAGAAATAAATTATAGTACATTTATTCATTTTAATTGTTTACATTTTATTGAAATCATATAAAAAAATACAAACCAAAAAAAAAACTAATTTCTTTTCAAATAAATTTTTTGTTTCAGGAGAGCTCAGAAATATATTATTTTTTGTTAAAATTAATAAAAATAATTTTGGGACATTCAAAAAAAATTTTCGAACTAAATTTAGCAAATTAATTTGTCGCTATATTTTTGAACTATTTTCAATTTTTTGCTAGTTGTATTTTTGTAATTTCATATTTATTTATTAAAAATGCAAATTGACAGAAATTAATATTGCATAATATTTTCCAAAATGTGACAAAGGCCAAAGATTGAGTGCATTTAACGGACTTAACATTAAAGCAATTAAAACTTAAAATTAAATTCAAAAAAGTTAGCAATTAGATAACTAAATCAGTTTAAATATTCTTTTTATAAGAATAGATTACAACTATTTTATATTTTTCTTTAATTTTGAGAGGACTAATATCATTTAAACATTATTGTCGTATAAATAAAAAATTTTATATTTCTCTTAATCAAGATTTATTTATATTTAGTAATATTATTTTATATATATTTACATATAAAAATTTAATACTATAAAAATAGATGCATGTGAATTAAAATTTTTTTAATAAATAAATTTGATTAATTGAAATTGATTATTTTATTATCAGTCAAGCATTTTATTTTATCGTTCAAAATGACTTCTTATTCGCGCTGATTGAAAATTGAATAAAAATATGTATTTAAATTTATTAAATTTTGTTGATAATTACAATGTTTAATGTTTATATTTTTTCATAATTTAATATTAAGTTACAAAAAAGAGAAAAAAAACTTTATTATAAAAATTAATTACTATTTGCTTTAATTAATATACTATTTCTTTTTTGAAATCAGGTTTTAGATTAAGTACATTTATATTTCAATTCAAATTGATTCAAAATTTTTATAAATAATTTTAAAGTTTTTGCATTATATTAAAATGTTCAAAGATTATAAAGTATATTTTTATTTTTTTCGTGGTGTTTGTCCCATTACTCTGTGGTTGTCGCATGTCTCCAATTATGTTTTTTATGTTTCCGTTAATATATTTAAGTTTTAAATAAGTTCACACTTCGTTTTAATATTTTTTTTACTATTGTGAATATTTATTTTCAAACAATATAAAGTATTTTATTTTTTCTGATTTTAAGTAAAATTATTTCTTTAATTTTTTGTTGATATATTAAAGTTCGGTGATTGTTTTAATGTCTATTTTAAAATGAATGAAAATTTTTATGTAAAGTAAAATATTGTTGAATTGTATCAATTTATTTTTCAATAACAAAATTTTTTAACAAGTAGTAACATTAATTATTATATTCTTCTATTTTCATGCCCTTTATTCATTAGATTGTTTCATTGTGATGTGTGTCGTTTACGACATAAATAATTGCATTATTTATTTCTCTTTTTTAAATGTCTAGGACAGCTTGCTAAAATAGCATAATCAAGAAAAAATATTAATTAATTAAAATAGAATAATGGCACGAGTTACTTATTAATAGAGCCCGGATTTTTATGTGCTAAAAACTTCATTGGAAAAATCAAGTGTGTTTTTGCATAAAAATTGCAAAAAGCCTTATTCTTTCTCATTTCGCCCAAACACTCGCAAATCAAATACATTTCGAAGGTAAATTTGGTCTTTTTCTGAAAATTATTTTTATAAATTAAAATTTTCAAGTAGAGAACTTGAATACAATGACTTAATTAAGAACTCGATTTGGCTATTTATTATTCGAAATAAATTAAGAAATTTTGAAAATTTGTTAAAAATGACAAAAAAAAAATGATTTTAGTGTGTATTTTTCAATTTTCTTTTATTTTTATTACAAATTTTTCAAAAAAGCCAAAATTTGTTTGGAGAAAATATCATTTTTGGGCTTCTCTCGCCATAACTAAGCCGCCGAAAAAATAAGTAAAAACCTAAAAATCAGGGCTCTACTTATTAAGCAAATCAATTAATTAATTACATCATACACTGTGGAAAAGATTGCTTCCGAGATTTAATTTAGTAATTATTATTTTTTTCTTTATCTATGTGACCTTTATTTATTTTTGTTTTTTTTTATATTGTAAAGATGAAAAGAAAAATTCGTAAAAGTTATTAAATTCTTTAACAGTTTATGATTTCTAATTGATTTCATCAATTATAAATTTGCTTTTTATGTTTTATTTAGACTTTTCTCACTTTGCTTTAAAAATAATAATGATTTTAAATAAAAGAATTAAAAGTTATTGAAGTTAATTTTTTTATTTATTTAAAAATAGCTATTATTTTGGAGTTACTATAGACTATAGTCTACCACCCACAAAAAAAAACGAATAAAATTGATACCATTCGTTCTCTCGTGGCCTGTAATGCTCAGGAAAAATACTCCTGAGGTGCGGAAATGGCGAAAAAACCGGTTTTTGAACCGGTTTAATACTCGAAAAATTGAGTGAAAAGGGGGGCTCCTGACCCTTTTAAACGGTCAAATTCGGACAAATTTATTATCATTCGAAAGCCCTTGATGAGCTGAGTCTAAAAATCAAGGAATTAAGTCAAACCAACGCATGTTATGGGTCCTCAAAATCGTTAAAACTATTTTTAAGCCAGTAGTCAGAAAATGGTAAAGGAACGTAAATATAAAAAATTGAATTTTTCCTATTGCGCTAAAAAACCGCCGCACACTCGACTACGGCGGCCAGTAGGTGGGGCGTTACTACGAGCTACGGAAGAAGTCCGCGCGTGATCCGCAGGCGGTTGACTGATTGGCGGGGGCCCTTCGGACCCCCGCAGTCAACTGCCTGTGGCGCTCGTCAGACGTCTTCATCCGCCCTCCGTCTCGCCCCACTACTTGCTCCGTCTTCGCATGCTCCCTTTTGCGAATTTTGCTTTTAAATTGTTATTTTCCGTTTATTATTTTTCGGTACTGAAGTGTCCTTTTTCACTGGGACTCAGTTGTCCGGTGCTCAGATGGCGTCGGTTTGACTTAATTCCTTGATTTTTAGACTCAGCTCGTCAAGGGCTTTCGAATGATACTAAATTTGTCCGAATTTGACCGTTTAAAAGGGTCAGGAGCCCCCCTTTTCACTCAATATTTCGAGTATTAAACCGGTTCAAAAACCGGTTTTTTTGCAATTTCCGCACCTCAGGAGTATTTTTCCTGAGCATTACAGGCCACGAGAGAGCGAATGGTATCAATTTTATGCATTTTTTTGTGGGTGGTAGACTATAGTACAGCCAATTATTTTTTCTGTATTTAATACCTTTTCCATAATTATTTAAGATTTATCAATAAAGTAATTTCAAATAAAATTTTCATTTTTTGACTTAATCCCCAAGGTAGGGGCCCTAATTTTAGCCATTCCCCGATCGTGATCTCCGAATCACGACAATTCCCGAACCCATTCTCCGACTTGACCTTACAACATTTTTAATATAAAATTGTATTTTCTATAGTTAAAATTGAAGATATTTAATCTTTTTTATAATTATTAATAAATTAATAGAATTTCTATTAAATCAATCCAGAAAACAAATTGTGCTATATTTTATGATTAAATTTTATAAAAAATCTTTTTATATCCATTCAACCATTTTGCTATTTTTTCACTGTTTACCATTAAAAAAATATAAATTCAAATAAACCTAAATCATATTTCAATGTAGCTCGTTTTGTAACTATCAAGATTACAAAATACCAAAATTCAGGTTTTCTGTTTGGGCCGTTATTTTTGTATTTGATATTAATTTTTCATTTTTTTCTGTTTAAGCTATGAATTTAATCAATCCTGAATTATTCGTGCTTTTATTTTAACTCGATTACTTTAGTTTAGATTATCAAATTTTCATATAATTACTTCTCTATTGCGGCATGGATGGCAGGGATTTCCGATTTCCGACATTTTTGGTCAAAATATTTTCCTAAAAAATATATTTAATTTTTAGTTAAAAAAATGATTTCAAAAATAGTAGCATCTCTCAATCAGATAAAGATTTGATTTCCAAATTGCTCTAAATAAGTTTTTTTTAAACACAAAAACAATCTCTTACAAAATAAAAAATATGAATTATGTATAATCTGATAAAATATTCATTTTATCTTAATTTTTATATTTTTAATGTTTTTAAATGTCGTTTATTATTTATTATATATATTTTAATTTACACATTATAAATAATATTAATTATTTAAATAATGTGCTAATTTTTATGTTCAATATTTAAACTTATTAAAAAATTAGAATTGATTATTTATTTAATTTATTTATTCTAATAATCAAAAATGCTGATTGACCTTCGAAGTTCTGTTACTGTGATAGCATTTTATTAAAGTATGCATTTTTATATGAGTTTCTTTTGTTAGCTTAAATATTTATAAGATTATTATTCAAATTAACTTTCATATTAAAGCAAAAAAAGAATTTTGATAAATTATTTAAGAATAAAAAAAACTTCCAAATTATCTTTAAAAAAAATTCGTTGCTTAAATTAATGTGACTTTTTAATAAAATCGAAAAAATGTTTATTATATTTATAAGTAAACAAAATATTAATTCCAAAAATAGCTACCAAAACAAATTGTAATTACCGGTTGGTCCCGGTCTCGGCTTTTCTCGCGGTCCCGATCCCTGTCCCGAACGAAATCGAGGTCCCGATCCCGACTTTTCTGGTCTCGATAAGTCCCGTTCTTGGTTGGTTTTTGGCAAAATTCCCGGTCCCGTGCAACTCTAGTTTATACCCATTTAAATTAATGAAAAATCTTATGTTGAAAAGAATATAAAAATTAAAATCAATTTACTTTTATTCATTCCTTAAATTATAAATCCGATTATGTATTTTAAACTTTTAAGACCTATAATTAATTATGAAATTAAACAATTTTGAGTTAAACACATTATTATGTTGTTTTGTTTTAAAGAAAAATAAATAAGCCTTACACTTGCATTTTTGAGAACCAATTAAAATCAATTAAAATCTTTTAAATTTATAATCGTTTATATTCTAAAACTTTAGTAAGCTTTAACATTATTTAATAACTGTAAATTATTTAATAGCTATTTATTATCATTTACATCATTTTGCTCTTGTTTTACATTAAGGATAATATTTTATTTTTCCATGTTCTCTTTGATGTTTATTTACTTTATCGTTCATTTTAAGGGTTAATAATTATCTTTTTTAATTGAATGCTAAACATTAAGATTTAAAAATAAAATATTTTTATTATATACCCATGACGGTTCGTCGTTAAGCTGAAATACTATATTTTATATTTAGAAATTTTGAAAACATTAAGAAAAAATTATTTATTTATTATTGAAGCTATCTATCTTTATTATTTTGTTTATTAAATGAAGAACGTCCTAAGGCAATGATAATAAATTTTTTATTTTTAAATTATTTATTTTTCATTAAAGGTATGATTTTTTGTATAAGCAATTTAATGCTAAATTATTAACTTTTTAATTTAACACCTTTCATTGTTAACATTGCCTTTAAATATGTTAATTATTTTTGGTACAAAATATATTAATGATGTCTATTTTTTATTTTCTTAAAGATTTAAAATAATAATTCTATTAAATGATTTTATTTTTATATAGTGATTTGGTTTATAGCTCTTCATAAGAATGTGCAAATTTCTATCAATAATTCTTAACAAAAATTTTTAATAATACAAACAAAATAAACTAATACACAGCAGAGAATGTGTGCTTTTTAATTGAATAATCTCATTAGTATTTAAATTACATTTATATTTTTTCTAATATATAACTTTCTTATATGCTCATAATAAATGTCGCACCACGATGAGTTCAGTAAAGCAATGTCAATATTTAAATTTCTCGTAAGTTGTTGCATAATTAATTTTTAATATTAAACTAAAGAAAAATCTTTTACAAAAATTTCAAGTAAAAACTATAACCAAGAAATAGAAATACCTAAAACCGAAATTAAGTTTTAGTTATAATGTTCGCTAAATTATGAGATAAAATAATGGGTATGTATTACTATGTATTAAATTTAAAAATGCCTTCTAATTTTTATTCCCGATGAATTTAATTCTGCTTTGCATCGCATTTGTAGAACTCCTCTTAACATTCTTTCCCTTTAATCCCACTCAAAATAAATTTTAATATAATATTTATTTATTGATTCGTTTATTCTTTTATGATTTTTTTATTTTCATTGCTAGTTTATCAATCAACTTATTTATTTTTAATGTAAATTTCATTCTCGGTTATACCTGTTGCATTGCCGTTTTAATTTAAAATACAAAATGAGAATTTAAAATTGCAATATTTTATTTAATTTACTCTGGACTAAGAAGTAAAAATTATGCAAATTTTTGACTTAAAATTAAAGAGCTGATTCTTATTTTTAAATTAAAAAAGATTCAGTGAATAAAAAAATTATTAGTGAATAAATAAATAATTTATCTTTAATGTTAATAAGAATTATAATTATAATAAATATATTAACGGAGCAAAGATGAAAGTAAATATTAATAATTTCAATATAAACCTTTTTAAAAACCAAATATATTATCGAAAAAGCAATAAATGAACTAACTAAAATTGTTATAGGAATTTTTTTTGCATTAAAAAAAGATTTCTATCATAATAAAACTGAAAAAGATTATTTTATTTTAATAAATAAAGTATAAAATTTTTTTATTCATGCACCAATGAAACTATAATTTTAATAATTTTATTAATAAAAAAAAGGAAATTTTAAATATTAAAAATAATTGTATCACTATTGGCCGTACTTTTTTTTAAAAAACATTAAACTTCAATGATTTTCCATGAGCATTTTTTCGAAAATAATTTCGTTTTTTAAAAATTTTTTAATTTCATTTTAAATTGTTTTTGAATTTAAGACGAATTGTTTGTTCCTGATCTAAAAAGATTATTTTATGTTTTGTAGTTTATTTTAAATATAATATTTATTTTTAAAGAATCGCAAAATTTTTCAAACTATTTTTTCATTTTTCATAAAATAATTTGTTCATTTCAAAATCGCTTAAAATTTATATATTTCAAATTTTGTTTTTTACTAGGGTAGGCCGGCCCCGGGTACCTGACCGAGTACCCGACCCGGATATCTGGCTTTTTAATACCCAGGCCCGGTACCCGGGCCCGGTTTTTTGAAAACCAAATACCCGGTACCCGACCCGGTAGGTCCGGGTACCTGGATACCAAAAATGCACTGGTAAGAATGGGGGATTGATTGAAAATTAGTGAAGAAAAATGGAGGCAAAGGAAAATTTTGAAAAAAAAATTAATATATTTTATAAAATGACTCTATTAACTGTGAAAATGGCCTAGTGGCAAATAGTCTTGGTTTTCTACTTTCTTTCCTTGGTTCAATCCCTCCAATACTCATGGGTTTCCTATCGACAAACTATGATACTCATATATTTTTTTAATTGACACATATTTTATCATTTTTTAAATGAAAACCCATACAAATTGAGCCAAGTAATCCCAAAAAAAAGTTTTTTAAGAAATTCAGAACAATTCAAACTATTTATAACAATTAATTTTAATAAAACCAAAAATTTTCAAATAATTTCATGTGTGACATACAATAAACAATAAAAAGCAACAATAAGGAAAAAAATTATTTTTATTAATTACTTATACAATAAGTCTTGATATAATTAAAAAAAAATTAAAAATAATATTGAAAATTAAAAAATATAAACACAAATTTATTTAATAAAAAAAGTCAATTCGACAAAACGAACAATCCATTAATGAAAATAGTGCTCTCGAAATATTTGCATTTGCTATTGTATTTTTTTAATTAATTCTTGTACATGAATATATGAAATTTTTATTTATGACCATCAGATTAAAAGTGAAATTAATATCCAAGTTTGCTTTATTTCATAGATCAATTTTTGAATACTTTAATTTTTAGAATTTTCAAATATTTTAAAAGTTATTTAATTGATTTTGATTATTTTTAAAGTTTCCGTTTTTAATCTTTATTAAATGGCTCTCTCTTTTAACTTTTTAATTTAAAAATAAGCATTTTTATTAATTATAAACATAATTTTATTTTTATATTTTGATTTTAATAATTTAAATATTTTCTTGGTTTTAATTGTATTTTATAATCCTCTCAATTATCAATTTCACAAGATGTGTCGTTACATATTTACAAAGACGATTAATATATTCTTGTTAACCATAGCAATTAAAATAATATTTTATTGATTTGATTAGGGCTAAAATTTAATTTCTATTTGGAAAATCGCCAAATTATTTTTAATCCATTATTATTTGCTTGTGTTTAAAAATATTTTATCTATTCACAAGTTTTTTCTTTATGTATCCTTTCTTTTAATAATGAAAATTTTTTAAATTTATTAATTTATAACAATAATAAATATATATATTTTTTGCTTTATGGAAACCAAAAAGCAATTATAAAAATGTGATGTTTATAATATAATTTAGTTATTTTCATAAACAGATTTTTCAGTCTGGTGATATGTATATTTTCATAATCGTCTCAATCGTAACTAATTATTGTTTTATTTTTCACAAATTTATTTTTTTTCGTGAGGACTCCAAAATTTGAGTTTGGCTTTTGCAAAACATCTAGCAATATATAAAAATTTGAATATTTGAAAAATGTTAATGTATTATGTTGATATTTATTTAAATTATTAAAATTTTAATTTTTTTTAAATAATTCTAAACTTTAAAGGGTGCAGCATTTAGGTTCTTAAAAGAGTTTTTTTTTAAATATTGGAAGTAGCTTTTTCAATTTTATTTTCATTATATTGCACATGTCATTTTTGGTACATTATTTAGGTTGTTCAAAATAATTTGAATAATTATATTTCTTTTAAATATGTCAGTTATATTGTATTTTTTCAATTTGTCAATTATATTATTTACAAATTTTTTGTCTATTAATAAATACAGTATTCAACATTACCTACACAATTTAGCATTTATAAATTTAATATTATATAACTTCAAAATTAATAAGATTGTGAAGTGAAATTCCGATTGGTTTTTTTTTTTGTTTTTTTTATTACTTCATTTAACAAACATAAAACCCAAATAAATTGAATGATTAAATTTCATTTATATTAAGGATCCGGTTTTTAGGTTCATAAAATGATCAATTCTATAGAAAACTATTTTAATTTGATGGTGATTTAAATAGCATTATATTTTCATATTTACATCATACGTCAATGCATAAAATAAATTTTTTATTATTTAATAAATTTTAATAGTTATTTATTCATTATTAATTTAAATCATTTCAAAAATCAAATGTATTATGCTTGATCTTATAATGAAACAGTCCATAAAATACTTAGATCGATATTTAGCATGTTTATATAAATTTTAGTTTATTAATAAGCAAATATATATGCCACATATTAAATTTTTAAACTATCATATTATTTTTTTGTTACTAATTTTTTACTATTGATTAATAATAATAAAATAATATAATCTACATTAATCTCATTTGAATAGAAAGTAAAATAATAAATTTAGTGGGCGCACGGCCGTTTCAATTTATATTTAAGTTATATTTAAGTATTAGCAAAAATTTAAAATAAAAAGCAATTTTTGTTATATGATAAGTTTTTTATTTAAACAGTGCATAAATCCTCCTTTTAAATTCTCTAATCATTTAGAGAGTGAGAATATATTTTAAGGCATAATTTATTTTACTTTTTAGAAAACGATTGCCATTATGGGCCATGCATTAGCATTTTTAAAAATTAGAAATGGTAAATTCTTAGGTACCGTTTACTATAATTTATTAATTTTTTTAAATAAATATAAGTTTGACAAAAGATGCTAATCAAAACTATCTATATCATTTTATAAATAAATAATAAACATAAAATTCATATACAAAGTTTACTTAAAATTTTTTTTGAAATAATCTTAGAAAATATAAACAATAGTAAATTATATAATTCGCAAACAATTATTAAGGATCAGAGAAATAAAAAAAAACATTTATTAATAAGAAAATCCGACACAATCGAAGCGTATTTTGGATGCATTACCATGAAAATAAAAATAAAAATTAGTTTAAAGAAATTATATATATTAATTTTATTGATAAATTATAAAAATAATGAATGAATATATACTAATTTCTAGAGGACGGGTCAATGGCAACTCGTACAAAGGCAACTCGTACAATTTTTAATGGTTGTGGCCATAACTTTTTTTTAAGTCAACCAAATTCTTCAAACTTGATATCATTCGAATGCTCTCCAAGTTTAGAAGCTATGATTAAGCAGAAGCTAAGAGATTAATCATCTCACAAAAAAGTTATAATTTCAAGAACATTAAAAATTCACAAAAGCAGACTTTTTCGCAATTTATAAATTATAACTTTTTTGTGAGATGATTAATCTCTTAGCTTCTGCTTAATCATCGCTTCAAAACTTGAAGAGCATTCGAATGATATCAAGTTTGAAGAATTAAGTTGACTTAAAAAAAAGTTATGGCCACACCCATTAAAAATTGTACGAGTTGCCTTTGTACGAGTTGCCATGACACCCTAGAGGACATCGTTAAAATACAATAAATATTTGTCTGGTAGCATGAAAAAACAATACAATTCAATTATAAATACTCAATTTTTAAATTAAAAATAATTAACTCAAATTTATTAAAATATAAACTAAAAAGCAAATAATGAAATAAACCAATAAAGAGATTATTTTATTTATTATGGATAAAAATAAATAAACAATGAAAAATTGGAATGTAAATATTTTAAAATTTTAAACTAATATCGATATTTTAAAGAAAATAATGATAATTTTAGTTAACAAATATATAAATTAATCAAATTCATTCACCTACCACAAAATAATAAATATAATAAGTAGGGATCTTTTTTTTATGTAAATACATATTTTTTTCCTGGCTTCTTCCTGCTCTAAATAGTAGGAAAAACACTTTCTTTTTTTGGGTTTGCGAACAAAAGTTGCGACTTTTATTTACATATTTTCGGATTTTTCTACATATTACATATGTACATATTTTTTTTACATATTTTGGAGTTTTTCGCATTTTTTCGTACATATTTTGCATTTTTTGAGAATTTTTAAGGAATTTTTTATTAAATATCCCCAAAAATATCCAAAATTACACAATTTTTTCAAAAATTTTAAGAATTTATAGAAATTTTTTGTGAAAAATAACAAATTTAGTTTTTCAAAATGTGCCCCAAAAAAATAGTTTTTTTTTTCTCAAAAATGGGATATCAAAAATTAATTTTTAAAATATTAAAAGATTATTTAAGCCCATTTAGGTCATTTTCGATCATTGTTTTTAGCAATTATTACCGAATAGTAATTCCTTTAACTGAATTTGAAATTTTAAAGTAATGAAAATTTCTTTTTTTAAAGCTTAATATTTTAAGCTAGATTATTATTTTTATTTCAGTTTATCATTTGTTAACATATATTACCATTTCTGTTTTTCAAGCATGCAATTAATTGAATTGATTTTGTTTAAAGGGTGGAAAAATATTGTTCGTTTTTGACTATTAAAATGCTAATATCATTTTTTTGATATGTTATTTTGTTTAGCCAAATATAATTATTAATATATGAATTTTCAATTTTAAAAAATATTTGTTTTATTAAGTGCTAAAACTTGTTCTCTTGTCCTGGATGATAAAAACAGTCAAAGGTTTCTTTTTTGCACAAATTATTATCACTTTATATTTATTCTAATTTTTCTATATGTTTTTTAAATATTAATTTACTTAGAATCTTTGCAATATTTTTACAACCAATGCGCTTAATAATTTCTTTTTTATATTAAAAGAATAACAATGTATTAGCTTTATCATTTGCTATTTTTTTAAGCAGTTGCGTTCTCCCTTACATCAGCCTTATTTTATTTAATATTTCTTATTATTTCGTCTCTTAAATTATTTTAAATTGAACCAACATTTCGTATTAGCATACCATTAACTAATTTGTAATTATCACTTACATTTACGAAAATTTAGTTTTGCGATAATACATTTATTGCTTATGTCGCATTGAAGCGGATTAACAAGCACATTTAAACGGAAAAATAGGGTTAAATTTAAAAAAATTATTTATAAAAAAAAGATTGGGTTCCAATGTTTTATGCATTAAATAATTTAATGAATTCAATTTTTCGAATTTTTATGTAAATTTTTAATTCTATTTTTTATGTTAATATATTGTTTTTTGCTTTTATTTCTTTTTACGGGAAAGCCTCACTTTTCGGACCAATTCTCCATACATGAATAAATTAAGATTGATTGTTTTAAATTATCAAAAGTTTCGCAGTTTATTTAACTATTAAATTCTTGTTCAAAAAACACGATCCTTTATTTGTTATTTTGTTTAATATTCATAAATTTAATTTCCCACATTTATTATTGTTTATATAATTTTCGTGTATTTTAAATTAAGACGCTTGTGAATTGAATAAATATTGTTATTTTGGATTATATTTTTGTTAAAACTTTTAGCATTAAATGATAAACATACTGTAGTTAATAATTAATTAAATCACTTATCATATTTTTCTGATTGAAAATTTTCATAAATTTATTGGAATTGTATATTGCAAGTATTTATGCAGATATGTCCAAAAATATTTAATTATTTATTTTACCGGTTTCAATTACATGTGAAAAGAAATATAAAGGCCGGTAATTTTATGTAAAATAAGGTCTCATTTTGAATAGTTTCTTTATTATATTGGTTAATTTTAATTTTGATTTTTAATCTAATTTATTATATAAATTGTAATTTTGGGCTTTTTAATGCATATATTAGAAGATTTATTTAGTATATATTAAATTCTTTATTTCCATTTCAAGTTTTTATTTTAAATAGAATATTTAAAAAATTTAAAGAGAAAATAAAGCAAAAGGAAAGAAAATATTCCTAAAACGAATGGAATCAAATTGAAAGAAAAACCGGAAGAAAATTAGGGATATATCGAAACAAAATTTAAAATGGATTAAAGAATTAGGGTTTAATCAAAAATATATCATTTGAAATTAAAACAGATTCAATAAAAAGTTGATATTGTTAAAAAATTTAAAAAATCATTTCCATCGACTTTAGACAAAATCCTTAATCATTACAAGAACCCATAAAACACGCATAATTGTTTAAAATATTGAATAAAAAATTTAATCAATAAATTAAATCAAATAAATGTTTTGAAAACAATTTTTTTTATATAATAAGAAAATGAATTGAAATACAAATAAGCAATTTGTTTAAATTATTAAAATAATAATTAGATTTTATTCATGAATGAATTTTAACAGAATATAATATCTATAATTAAGAAGAAGCAGCTATCAATTATTATTTTCTTATAAATTTGGTCGGTATTAATGAAATTATCTAACTTCTTCATTTACTTTTTCAATTATAGTTAAATATTTACATTTAAATTGAAAATTTTACAAATTAATTATATTCATTTATAAATTTTTTTGGTTGTTTTTTTTTTGAAAAAAATGGCTGAGCATTATACACAATTTATTATCAACTAAATTATAAAAATTATTGTCTAATCTGTATGAAAAGGAATGACATTAATAAAAATTTCGTAAATTTACTTTTAAAACTCTAACCTTTTTTAAAATGAAAAAATTAATAATTTAAATCTTTTTGAAAAAAATTATTGAAATAGTTAAAAGATATTTATTATAAATATTTTTAAATATTTATTTTTTTTTATGCTATCCTTTTAAAGTAATAAAAAAAAAATAAAATATTGTAAAAAAACGACAACTATAATTTTTTTCCTTAAGATTATTATTCAGAATGTAATTTAAAAAGCACTGTGATTATTCCATTGAAAAGGCAACATTATTAGTTTCTTCAAAATTTATTTTTGTATATTAATAATTAACAAAACAAAATTTTAAATTTGCTGATAGATAGAGAGAAGTTAGGGTTATCAAATGATATTAATATTTAAAATTAGGTTGGCAGGTTGGTTTTAGGCAAAGTTATGGGTAATTTTTTTCCTTTTCATAGTGACGCGTTTAATATGTTATATGTTCTAATAAGTAATTACGGTTTTATTGTAAATATTTATTTCATAAAGTAAAAATTAATTTTATTAATTTGTTTTCTAATTGTTTCTTTTTGTGAATAATTTTTTAAATATATTTAAGTGAATTTAAAATATTATTAATAATATTTTTAGATTTTTTATAGACGCATGATAAACACATATTTATTTGAGTATTTTATGTGTCAATTGGTTAAACTCCTATAAAAAAACCAAAATTATTTTTATCATTAATGCTTTTGAGTCGCTTTGTTCGTAAATTTCGCTAAAGAGCAAGAAAATGAAAAATCATAAAATTTCTAAAAAAAAACCTAATTTATATTCTTTGAAAAAAAGATCGACATTTCAGAATTTGATGGTTTCAAATAACAAAAAAAGCATTTAAACTATTTCCCATTTTTAAAAAATTTTTATACAAACTTTAAATTATGGAAAGACAGCAAAATTTAAAAGTTTTCGAATTTAAATTAATTTTAATTATTTGAAAATATTTAACAAATTTTAAGGTTAAAGTTTTCACCCTTTAAATGAGTTTCTTTTTTTTAGATATAAGAAGCTATGATTTATTTTTCCAGTTTAATTCCTAAATTGAAATATCAACTATAATTTATTCTTTTTTTACGTGAATGGGTTCGTTGGTACAACATATGTAGCAGTATTTTCTATAAATTTGATTGCTTTTGAGCAAAGTAATATTTTTCGAAAGGTTCGTAATTTATAATTACTAATAGATTATCCATTTCATATGTATAGAGATATAATTATGTAATCATTTTTGTATCAGCATATTGTAATAACTTTTTGAATTGATTTTGAAATATTTTCATTTACATTCACTTTCTTTTGGTTTAAAACAAAAATCTGTTATTTTGGCGTTTTAAACTTCATAAAATCATTAAATTCATATAATAGTTAATATTTTTTGAATTTGGTGTTTTTATTTTTCAATTATTTTTCACCATGCTCCTCTTTAAATCTCATGTACCAGGGAGGAAATAAGTGAAAAATTGAATTTGAGTATGCAGAAAAATTGTGAACAAATAAATTATTGATTATAAATTAATTAAAATTAATGAATAAGTAATTATTGTAGCAAAGTTATATTCTTTTTCTTTCTTTAACATTTGAACTTAATTTTCATAGAATATAAAATTTTAAATATTAATTATATTATTTAGTATGTTATTTATTTCCTTATCAGTTTTATATAAAAATCAAATTTAAGTTTTTTTTTTTTTATAACAATATATATGTATATAAAAAACAATGTGCATTTTTATGCCATTTTCTTCCTTTTTCATGCCTTTTTTACGTGCCAATTTGAAAATTTTCATGACTAAGTTCGAATGATATGAATTATATATTTTTAAAGTACCAGAAATTTAGGTTAAATTATTGTTTATAAATTTACATCAAATAAATATAATAAAATAATAGAAAATTTAAAAAGAAATTATGATCTAATTTATTAAAAAGAATTTAATTATTAATTAAAATTGAAACTTTACTTAATATTTTAAATATTTAAACAAATTAAAAAGCAAAAATTAATACCTAGTAAAATTATGTCATTTAAAAGACAGTTCAGTCCTAGTAATGATAAATTATAAGAGAGCAACTATTAATAACTTTGTAATAAAGAAATGCAAAGTATTTATTATTTTCTTCTATTTTACAAATTTTTAAACATCATTAACAACGAGATCCTAACCTATACGTGATCTTGCCTAATATATATTATTCAAATGGATTTCAAAATCCTCTTTATCTTTTCTTTAAATTATTTAAAAAAAATAAATATTTATTAATTTGATAATTTGTTTTATTAATATTATTGTTTATCAATTGTTTTATTTTTTGCGAATCATTTATTTAAACTTTTTAATATAAATTGATTATAATTTGACAAAAAATATTCCTGTTGTTCACTATAATATTTTATTTATCTTTTAAATTTCACGCTAATTCCTTCATTCCCAATAAGAGAGAGTAAAAAATTGTTATCTAATTAAAATGCGAATCAAATTTTAATTTTGAGTTTCCTTTTTGTGCTAATAATTTAATTAAGCCATTAAAAGATTATTTATGAAAATAATTATATTAGCTAATTTATTATTTTTGTTTGTTATTTAATACTTCACTAACATTATGCGTTTTTAATTATAAATTTCTATACTCTTTTATTATTTTCTGCCCATAAATCGACGATCTAACATTATGATGGTGAAGATTTCAGGAGCGCCTGCTTGACAAATGAATTTTGTTGCTAAAAATTATCAAATATATTATTTATTAAACGTTTAAATAAAATAGTAATTATTGGTTTATTTTTTAGTTTACTTTTATTGAAAATCAATATAAGAATAAATATAATAAAATCAATTAATTACTTTATAGACAAATTTTTATTTATTTAAATAAACTTAAATATTTGCATACTCTCATATAATTGGGAAGGTTCGATTTCATAACTCATAAGGCTCAATAACTTTGAAAGCCATAAATTTAATTGTATGCATTTAATATATTTATTAAATATTACTTAGTGTTATTTTCATAATTATTTGATAAAGATTTATTTCGTAAGTATGGTATAATTTTTTCTATTTCGAATATTTCTTTAACTATTGGTCTTAGATTTATGCAATTCTTTTTTTATCTTATATTTCGAATTTTGTTGTATTTTTTCGCTTTGGTTTTATATAAATTATAGAATAAAAAATTAAAAATATTTAAAGCTATTTAACATGACCATATTTTGCCGTATTTATTATTTATTCTTTTATTGATGATTTAATTTTATTTCTATTTTTTATAAATATTTACCTTAATAAATATTTAATCTTTTTCTTTCCGCTTGAAAATCTTTTTTTACATCTTTAAATTTTAAAAACTTAATTCATATATTTATTTCATTATTATGAATTATCCAATTAATTATAGTACCTCTTTTTATTGCAATATTAATGTTTACGGTTGATGTACAGAAACAAAAAGCAACAACAAATGGCGCGAATGAAGAGTATATTCGTTTAATAAATAATAAAAAAAACATTTTTTTTCCACAAATTTAAATTGTTTTATTTATATATTTGAATTTTCATAATGTCTCTTTTTTATAAATAATTAATTTGCTATAAATTATTCTCCGGAACCAGAACATCGTGCATACATCATGTCGAATGTCGATTTACTGAACTTTTTATTGGACAAAATTATTGAAAATATCAATTCATCAAAATAAAAAGCAATTTATTTTTAGTTTAGATTTAGTTTTTAAAGATTATTTTCTTTTTTATTCTTAGTAAAAACATACAAGAAAAAATACACTTATACATAATTATGAATATAAAATTTAATATATCTCAATTGCGCGATAATGGTAAATTTTTGTCTCAAATGAAGTATTCACTAATTTTTACGAATTAACTTTACTAAATTTTATAAGTAATTTTATTTTTAAAGACGAAAATTATTTCAATTATAAATTGTTTATTTAACAGATAGTAATTTTTTATTCAGTAATCTCCGCATAAGTTGAATATCGATTATTCTTACCATCGAAAAATCTGTAATTGGTTTTTCAAGAGAAAATTTAAAAATTTAAGAATAATTATTTTTTTCATTTTCAGTTTTTCAATATTTTATAAAAGATACTCAGATGGGGCAGCAGTTTATATATTAATAAAAATGCATTTTTATTTCTCTGATCCTCCATATTTAATTGTGAATTATTAAATTTACCATTGATTAATGTTTTCTATAATTGTTATTATTTTTTATTTTGATTAACATTTTTATATGCATTTTTTATGTTTTTGCTACTAAATTTATTTACTCTTTAGCAAAAATAATAATATATATATATATATATATATATATATATATATATATATATATATATATATATATATATATATATGAAGTTATTTTTCCCAAAATTTTGCATATAATTGTAAGCACAATTTTTCTACAAAATCCCTTTTGTAAGTTGCTGTATTAACAAGTTTCCATAAATACTAAGCCCTTAAATAAATTTTTCAAGAAAAAAATTATTATTATTTTATTAGGTTTTCAGAGAAGATTCGCTTAAAATTTATTCACTAAATAATAAAAAAATTTACCTGGAGAAATATTTTTGATACATTAAAATTAAAAATTTCATTATGATTATATTTTAATATATTTTTTTCTCAATCAATTACGAGAACTAATACATTTTTGATTCTATTTTTTCGCTTAATTTTTTGTTTCAAAATCAATTTAATTGAAATAATCGTTAGATTTTTTTCTCATGGACAATATCTCCTCATTTACGCTAATTTTGGTAATAATTCACAGTTTTACAAGAGTTAACAAACTTTTTGGAAATTGAATTCTGTTTAAAAAAATTATATTTTGCTTTTACTAATATATAATGTATATTAAATTTAATCAAATATCGATATTTAATTTTATGTTTAGAACTTTATTACGATTCTCGAAAATTTTTTTAAAAACCTAAACGTCCTTCTCTACTTGTATTTTTTTGAATTGAAAAATAATTGCAACAATTGGACATGGTCATTTATTTTTTTGAACAAAATCTTTTAGCAAATTGAACATAAAAATGTATGAATTAATTTAGCATATTATTTTGTTTAATTTTGCTGAGAAATTAAAATATGCATTAATTAATATATTTTGGATTGGTTTGTTAATTTATTACTTGGGTTATCTTAACCAATTTATATTTTATTATTTATTATTTATTATTTTTCTATTTTTGGTGTTTATTAATTTTTTGACTAGTGATTCATTCAAATTGATTCAAGCTTTGTTACAAATAATCGGATTATTATTATGATTTAATTATTTTTATCTTGGTACCGTAGTTCTTTTTTCGTGTGTTTTTTGCTGATACCCTGAAAAAAATATTTTATATTTTATATTTGGTTATTTGGTCTTAATTTTGTTTGAGATAACTATATTTCTCTTTAATAGTTTAAAGGATTAAAAAATTATATTTGGAATTATTATTATTTTTTTTTAGTTTGCAGTAATCTTAGCATATATGTATTAAAGTAATATTTGATAAATAAACACTTAGTCTTTATATAATTAATTCTAGTAAACATCTTTATTATTTTAATTTATTTATTGAAAATTTTTTAAAAATTTTATTATATAAACTTTCTTATTTTTTATTTTTGATTGTTTTATAATTTGAAATGAACCAAAAATTCTTCTCATTTGTATCTCGTTCAACAACTGTTCGCAATCTGGAGATTTTAATGAATGCTTTTTTTTGTTTTAAGATAATTTTTATCTCCGAATTTAATTATTATTGAATTGAGCAATTGGCATAATACTAATTATTGCATGCTTTTAAAATACAATTAATTTTTTTGTTAAAATTATTTATAACTCTGGGCGCATTCTTTACTCTATGCTTGAACAATAAATATTGAATAATTATTATTTTAAATCAAATATACGGAAGGCGCGAGTCATGTTGGAATAATATTACTTAAGCCTAATTAAATTTGCTATTTAATTTGTTTTTTTTTGTAACCTTTTTTCTCTTAATGACTTCTTGACTCATTTTTAATTATTTTTTGGTAGGACTCTTGCCAAAGTATTTTAAATCAAAATTTCAAGCTATTCTGATAACCTCTGAACCACAAAAATTGAAGAATTTATTATTTTTTTTATTATTCAAGCTTTCTCATATCTTTGATTGGTATTATTATCATTTTACAAAGGGCAAAAACACTTTGCAGTTCAAAATATTTTACTATGATTTTTTTTGGGTTTATATTTTTATGCTATTGTATTTTTAATAACATTTTATATTTAATATCTTTTTATTTAACTAAATAAACTATTATTTTAGTATTTAATTATTGATAAATTGAGTTCTTTATTATAATTATTAATAAAGTTTTTTTTTATAATAATCGTTACAAAATATTTTTAAAAACATTATAATTACATAAATTTTACTTTCTTTATTTTTGCTTGCTTCAATTTCCTCGTGGAATATTTGGATTTTTTAAAATTTGGTTTATATTCAAATGGATCATCTCAGGTATTTCTGAATTTTAAAGGTTGCAAAATTTTAAAAGTAATTGTTTTTTTCAAATTTATAAAAATATATATTTATTTATTCTTTATATTTTCTTAATATTCATATTATATAAATAAATTTTTATATACATCTGACATGACACGATGTTGTGCTGCTTATGTTTTGATGGGATACGAATTTCTTGAAAGACCATATAATTTCAAAATGTCAAAATTATTTAAAAAAAAAGTTAACTTGCAACTAATCTAAAATTATTTTTTATGAAATGTTTTAATTTTTTTATAGTGTGTATTCAAAAAAAATTTATTAGCTTTTATTTATATTTCTTTTTTCAAGCAGTACTTTTTTATTTCATGTCAGTTTTAGTTTTTTTTTTTTTTAAAGTTTTTTTTTATCAAATTTTATGCGAAAGTTTGATACTTCCCTTGCAAGCGTTGCCGTAGCCAATTATATTAATAAAAGCATTTTTTAATTTCTCTGTTTTATAAGCAATTTTCATATTTTTTTTATTGTTTTTCTCTTCTTTATTTTTATTCATTCATTACCAATTATTTTTTTATCTGTTAAATTAATCTCGGATTCAGCAACAATTAAATGTTTTCAAATGAAAGAATTAAATATTATTATGTCGAATTTAATTACGTATATTTATAATTTTATTGTATTTTTTTATATTACGTTATTTATTTAATTTAGTTAATTGATTTTTATTTATTTTTATTTTTTATTTAGCATTTAATTTAATGCCACATTTGTTCATGTTGAGACTAAGATTTGCCACATCCCCGTCAAATGATAATCGTCTATTAATTTTGTTTTTGTCCTGAATCGAATAGCTGAATAATTTATTATTTGTAATCACGGTTTTTTATACTTTTAATTTAAATTTTTCAATTCGCTTAAAATTTCTTTGACAACAAAGTGCAATTTAATTCTAATTTTGAAATTTTATTTATTTATTTTTTATATTGAATATTATTTTAAAATTATTATAAATGGTTAAATCAGGGTTCAGATCGGACAAACCAAAAAAGAAAATTTTGAGACCAAAAATAGCTTTGTGCAAAATAGAGAAAATTAATATTTCCATTATTATTTAGTTGACTAATATTCTAATGCTATCTTTTCAAATAAATATTCTGAGATTGTGTCATTGTGATTACAGTGGTCAATTTCCTGAATTTATATTAATTTTTATCCCAATTCACATTTTTCTGTTTTCTTCATGTATATTGTTATGGATAAAATTGAAAAAATATTAAATATTAATTTATATAATTATATTGTTATTAGGTTTTAATTAGATAGCAGGAGCGTTTTCTTCAGGTAATTTATTTAATTTATGTCTTACATTATTCCGAAATTTATAAATTATTTTTCTTATAAAATTTTTGGTTTTAAAAATTATCCTTTTTTGAAAAACTTTAAAACAATTGAAATATAAGCAAAGTTTATTAATTTAATATTTGTAGACTATTCTAAGATTTTAACATAAATTTTTTGGCATCAAAATAAATAAAATATCATTATCTTTTATTATTATTTTAATTTATAATTAATTTTTATTTTTATTTAAATAAGATTTAACTGGGGATCGGTCTCGGTTTTTCGAACTTGAATAGTTGAGCCATTCTATGAATGAAAAATTTCATTTCAATTCAATACCATTTAAAATAAACAAAAAATCATAGAAACGAAAAATTTAGTAATTTGAAGGATTTGATTTGGATCCCGAATTTTAATTTAGCGGAAACCAAAAAATCCACTTAATCCCGATCATTCTAATGAAAAAAGAAAAAATTATTCAATAATATTAATAGTAGTTAATTATGTGTAATAAATGTTTATTTTTTTACAATTATTAATTATTTTAGTTAATTTTAGTGCATTGCAAATAATATTACTTAGTTTAATAATTAATTAAACACAAAATTATTGAATAAACTAAAATGAAATGTAGTCACAAAATTTTAGCAGAAATTAAAAATACAAATAGTAATAATATAAAATAATAAAAAAATTTATAGTTTATATTACGTATAATAATTTAAATGAACGGCCGACGAAAAGTAAAAATAGAAGGACTAATCTTAAATTATATAAGGATTGAAAAATACTAATTACAATCAAAAATTTTTAAATTTAAGGCTTAATTACATATATAAAAATTATATAATAATGCAAGTCTTGAATTAATCACCTTAAAATCCATTAATTAATGTTAAATGATGCCTAATTGCAAGAAGAAAAGTAGAAAAATTTTCTATTCGAAAAAAAAAAATTGTTTTGTCTACATAAAATAATAAATGTTATAGTAAAATAATTCAGCAAGATTGAGAAATTTGCAGTAAAAATTGGTATGGAAATTATTTTGAGAAACTTATGAAAGAAACAATTCAATAAACCAAATGATGTATATTATAAAACTATTAATCATAAATTCGTATTAAAAACATCTAAATTATAAAAATATTATTGTTAAGATTTTTTTCAATATTTTTGTTTAAGGATGTGCGAGAGTATTTGTTATAAATTTTTATTACTTTTCTAATAAAAATAAATTTTAAAAAAATCAAGAGTTTATTTTTAAAAAAGCTGTTATATAATTGCATCAATTTAGAAAATTTAAAGTAAATAACACGGATGATGAACCTCATTCGTCTTTTGCACAAGAATATGACCACAAACTTTTAAACCAAGCTTAAGACATTTAAAAACGAAAAAAGCCCAAATTAGTATTTAAATTTAAATGATTTATGAAATAAAATTAAATGTATAATTTCTAACAATTTAAAAATTTAAAAAAATTTAAAAAATTACCCAAGAGATGAAGTTATTAAATACGATAACTGAAAACTGATAAAAAAAATTATTAAAAAATGAATTTAATAAGACAAATGCTGTAAAAACATCAAATAAAAACACAAAGATATTAAAAAAAATTAGTGAGTCAATTCACCAAACAATAAAATATTATACCAAGATAAATAAATTTTCTCATAAAAATTTTTATCAAATTTTCAAGAATATTTTTTGAAATATCCAATTAAAACACTGATTAAACATTACAAAAAAATAATATTAATTTTGGCAGAAGAGACATTTTCACAGCTTGAATATTTAATTACTTAAAAATTTTGAAATATATTTTTCAAACGAAATTCAGGAGTTCGTGAATAAATTAAATGAAAAATTATTTCAGGTCAAAATCAGCAATTTATTCGAAATATAATCAATAAATATTATGAAAATGCAATTTTAAATGCAACCGACCGGCGCGGCGCAGAAAGGGAAGAGAAAACTATTAAGGAATTATTTGCAAAATCAAATGTCCAATAAAATAGAAGTCGGAAGTGCTTGGTTCCAACGTCATCGTCATGAAAAATAATAATTAAGGAAAATATAAGATTTATATTAATGTCAAAAGAAAATACCTAAGAAACAAGTATTTTTGAAGCTAAAAAAAGTTAAGTTATTTACTTAGTTAATATAAGCAAATTATTAAATGAATTTTTGGATATTATTTATGACGCAATTTCCTTTTCATGTTACATAAAGAATGAATTAGCAAAAAATATATTTTAAATTCTTTATTCAATTTTTATATTATTTTTATAAACTGAAATTAATTTAATTTCTTTTTAATTATCTAAAAAAATAAACTCGCTAAATTAATTCATTTTTTTATTAATAAAATAGAAATTTTATATTACATTAAGTTTTGCATTTGAACTTTTTACTCGTTTTTGGATTTTGGTTTTTATTATTTTATTTTTTTAAAAATTATGTTCATATTTTTTTTCCATTTCATTTATACATAATATATATTAATTTGACAATCAGATAAATTATTAAAGAAACTTTTTATTTATTTTTTCTTAGGTTTTTTATTTATTAATTTCTTTTTATAATGCTAAATATTTTAACTAAATCAAATCTACTTTCAAAAATCAATAAATGGTATTTTAATAAGAATGTTGTTTTTTAATTCAATTCATCATTTTAATTAATTATAAAAAATATTAATTAATTTATATTTGAATTTTATTTAACAAAAAAAAAACATTTTTTTATTTTAATGATATTTATATATTTTAATTATCATTTTAATAACTGTAAATTGTACTAAATATTTTATTTTAATTTTTATATTTATGTATTTAATGATTTTCTTGTTTTAAAGTAACTTTAATTAACTCACATATGGAAGGCTTGCTAAATTATAAATATTTAATTTTATCTATTCAAAATCTTTTTTAACTCATTTTAAAAAACATAAAAATAGATTTTGGAAAAATAAATATACAAACAATAAAATGAGACTTAATAATTTGCCAGAAACAAACTGAACAATTTATAATAAATACTCAATGCAATTTGAAATAATATTAGATTAAAAATTACTTCCTAATTAAATATCGGAATTACTTTACGTCCATTTTTATGTTAAATATATTATTAAAAACAAATAAAAATTGATATGCTAATTAAAGTGGAAAAAATAGCAAAAGTATACCAATATATTTTTTATGAAGGAAGATGTTAAAAAGCTAAATTTTCAACATTTTAGCAAAAATGAATTAAGTTAATTAAAATGATTATACTGATTAAGTATTAAAAATCAAAAGTTCAAAATAGCACTGATGAGTATCAGTAATGACTTTCAGTTCGTTTCCGTGTTTGTAAACAAAGGTTGAACAAAATGTTCATGCAAAAATTTGACACATTCAATATGTTGCTACTTTTTTTACTTATAGGAAAATTTTTTATTAATGATAATCCTATTAGCGTGTTTCATTCTTTAGGGTGGAATGACTTTTTTAAGGGAAAATAAATAATTAATGTTTAGAATTTTAGTATACCTATTCATTGTAATTTCAATTTAATTATAGATAATTTTTGTCTTCTTTCCTTTTTGTGTAAAATTTTTATTGTCAGTTTTTCCCCTCTTTAATTTACCTCTCCTCCGCCTCATAATTTTCGCTTCTTCTTTTCTTTTCGTTTCTTTTGTCCAAAAAAGTTTGAAAAAATTTAAAAATAAAATTTGCGGGGATCTTTTGTATTTTTATGTGCAAAGCGTTGTCTATTAATTCCCACATATTTTTGTCAAATTATTACGCGGGGTTGTTGGAGATTCAATAACATAAATTGTTTAAAATTTTATTAAATAAAAAACCGACAAAAAAATTTTTTAAATACTTAATTGTTTATAAATAATTTTAGGTTTATAAGAATATTATCCATTTATTTATTATATATCAACGTAAAATTTATCAAAAATTTTTTTTCAAAAAATTTAAATTATTTATTATTTATTTTCAGTTTTATGATATCACTTATTTCTAATAAGTGCTTTGCTAAATTGTTCTCCGGACCAGAATAATTTAATTTAATTTATCGAGCAATAATTTAATTATTGTTTTATTCTTTTCTTTATCTTTTTGATTACTTTTAATAAGAAAAAAATTTGATTTTTTCTTAATGTTTTTATTATAAAAAAATCAAATTAATTTAGATGTTAATTATTTTTTTATACATCACTCATGAAGATCCAAGGAGTTGTTGAATGAGTATGCGCATTAAAATGTTTTTTTAATAGATTTATTATTTGCAATTACAAGACCAAAAATTAAGATTGTTTCATTAATAGTTCATTAAAAATTAAATTTATTCTTTTGCCGGTTCATTAGTTTAGAAAATGAAGTTTATTAAATTTCTCATTTTATTTTTTTCTATTTTATTTCTTATTTGATTATTTTTAATATAAAACTTTAATCTTCCGATCGCTATATTGCAAGCTTATTTATTCAAAAATGAATTTATTAATAATAAAAATTTTATCTGTTAATACTTTTTATTTATTCAAGTTTTTTCCCATTTTTATAATTTTTCAGTGTATGCGTTTTTTTTAGTCTTTCCATTATATTTTCAACATAACATATATATGTTTATGTATTTATGAATAATAATAAACATGGAAGTATAATAATTTATATTGCAAAAAATGAATTTAAATTTTCAGAAAATTAATTAAACCATTTGTTTAATTACTTTTAATTATTTTTTCTTTTTTTGAAAATCATAAAGGAATACTTTGCATTAATTAATGATTTTTTCATTGTTTTATTAATAATTTAAAAATATAACTAATTATGATACTTTAAACGAACGATGCCAAACTTTTTAATTAAATTTGAAAATTAAAAATAACAAAATTATCACAATCTCATTTATTACATAGTATTTATGTTGTTTATTCATTTAAAAGATTGTATCTTCAAATTATATTTAATTGCTGCTTCGAATTCGTTGCTCATTGTGTAATTTGTGTATATAAATTTTTTATTGTATATTAAAAGTTTCTTATTTTAGAATATAAAAACTTGTTCTTTTTAATAATTTCTTTTACACGGGAGCTGATCGGGAATCCGTAAAAATGCTGCTCCCGTAAAAAGTCCCGCTGGGTCAAAAATATAAAATTGTGACGGAACTCCTGCAAAATTCCACGGGAATCCTAATCCCGCAGTGCTCTCGTTATTTTTTCAGAAATTAATTTATTAATGTTGCTTTATAGTTTAAAAATGCTCTCGTATTCATAAATGACTAAAATATTACAGCATATCAGTAATGATATATAATGGGCATTTTTAAGATTAATTAATTCATTTCACAAGAAAACTTGAAAAATCCACCATAAAAATATATAAAATACTAAAGAATATAAATTTTTGAAAAACCCGAATGGTACATTTCTTGTTTGCAAATTTTCATTTTAGTGCCACTCTTCGTAGGAAGGAATCACGTTTTTTAACTTTTCGCTTAAAATAATTACGCTATTATTTTGGCATTTTGATTTTGTCATTATTTTGGCCATGGTTTTGGATTTTTAATAAACTTGCAAAAATGCGAAAAACGGCCCTAAGATGACCCTTCTGATGATATGTCATTCTAATTTAGGTTTGGTTACTTTTGTTTTATTCGTTAATGAATTGTTTTTATATTATAGAAAATTGCAATATTTTAATTTAGATTTTGTTGCTTTTCTTTTAAATTCTTTGTAGTAAATAATCATTTTTAATTGTTTGAGAAAATGGCATGAGAAATTATTTTTTGCTTTAACTTTTTTTTATTTCTTAAAATATGTTCTTACTATATATTTAATAATCATTTTTTACTTCATTCATATATTTAAAAATTTCAAATAAATTAATTTAATATCTTTTATCTCCTTTTATGCATTATCAAAAAAAAACAACATTTCATTTTTCGCTTAAATTATAATAATTAAAATAAATTTAGTTATACATTTGCAAGTCCCGGTAAAATTTTTCCCAAATTCCCGATCGATTATAACTTATAATTGGAGGGCGGAGCGAATATCTGTCCAGCCTACAATGTACAATAATAATTAATTCTACCAATGAAACAATATTTACTTTTCTATATGGACTTTTTTGTTTTTTGTTTTTAGTTTTTTTTTTATTTTAATTTTATTGAAATCGAGGCGATGATTGCTGAACTTTACGAAAATTTTTATTATAAATCATCTAATAAAATAGATAATATTATATTAAATTAATAAGATGATGAAAAAATAAATGATAAAGTATAAATAAAAATTCACTGAAAAATACTTTAAAAATGAGCAAATGGGTAGGCTTAAAGATCAGTCGATCCCTATAGAACACGATTAAGGTCAAAATATTTTAAAACCAATAAAATACTATTTAAAAAAATATGAACAGTGTTTTAAATAACTTTAAGCAGATTTAGAGATTAAATTTTTTTTTATCAATAGCATAAAATATTCAAAACTAAAAGAAATAGAAACTATTGAAAAAAAGTTGTTGACAAAAAAAAAACTAAGAATTTGTAAGAAAATTTTATTTTAATTTCCTCTGTGATTTGTCTTATCGCCCGAACCCCGGCGGACGACGCATTGAGCACCGCCTGGCCCCAAAAAATTTTATTTTCATAAATAAATTAGCCTAAAATCGCAAAAATTTTTTCAATTTTGAACAAAAAATCTCAATAAATTTACCCGGCGGCGCCTATCGGCGCCTTGTAAACGGTCAGACTGACCTTCCCCTTTTTAAACATGCACTCTACTACAAAAAGGGCATAATATATCATCAGCCGCTATAATATGAATAATTTTTATTATTTCTTGAATTTTAAAAACTTGGTCTTGTAACACTAACAAACGACATTTTCCAAAATAACAAATAATTGACATTACCTTTTTTCTTGAAATTCGAAAGAAAATAATTGGTTTAAATTTTTTTTAATTTTTAATTATGTTTTTTACTTAATTCATTAATTTGAAAACTATTTTTAAATTAATTATTCATTATTGCTCTTTAAATTTGGTAATTTTTTCCTTTTAATTCCTAATTTATATTAATTCACTTTTAATTTGTCAAAATTTTTTTAACTTATTTAATATGCTTTTCATAGCTTATATTCGACCAAACGAAACATTTCTTCAACAGTTATAAATTTTTGGAAATTATTATTTTTTAAATTATCGTTAAATATCGAAAAAATAAATCTATTTTTTTATTTTATAATATAAATAAGAAATTTCTTTGGTGATTGTGCTCTTGTTTTTATAGTCATTTTTCACATTAACATAAATTTTTTTATATTTTTCTTTTTGTTAATTTAATTTCTTAATTTTTAAATTAATCTTGACGAAGAAAAGACGTGTAAAATTTTAAAGGGATTTTTCCATGCTAAATTCTGTTTTTAATAAATTATAATGTTCAGATTCAGTTATTAGCTTTGTTTTAAATTTCATTTTTAATAATGCAAAACTTTTCGTTAATTTAAATTTCATCGTAATTATGTCAATGAGTTAAAATCTTGGTACATATTTATTTGTGATAGGTTCTTAGATTAATATTAACTTTAACTCTTTATCGAAACATTCATTAATACCATCATATTCAATAAATATTTATATTTTTATTTAATATAATGGTTAATTCCATGACAATTATTTGTATTTTAATTAAAATAGTAAATGCATTTGAGTATTTAACTGATAATGTGAATAATCATGTTGAAAACTAAAGTAATTTAAAATTAGAATAATTTATTTTGTCTGTCGATGCTATGGTTTCATGCAACATTCAGCTTACGCTAATCATTTTTTATATTCACTATTAAACATTATATAGACATGAATTACATAATAATGAATTAATTTTTTTTAATATTATTTTTTTTTGCTAAACTTTAATAATTTTTTCTTATTCGTTAGTTATTTTCTGAGCTTTCGAAATTAATTTTTTAAATGATTGTTCAATGAAAATAATTTATTTCAATATTTTTAAAATTATTATTTTCAAATTTATTCATTATTATAATTTTATAAATTTTTTCTCTCAACGTTTAAATGTAAATTTTTGAATGCTTTCTAAAAAAACTTTTGTTAAATTTATTTTCAATTGATTCATAAATTAGGATTTAAAATAATAAGATATTTCTAATTTTTAAAACAAAGTTTTTAAAAACTAATTTATTTCTCGTTTTTGCTAACAATTTTTTTAGCTATTAATTTATCCTTTTTATTCTTAAAAAAAACTTTTTATTTTTATTAATAATTTTTTATTTCTTTGATTCATTTGCAGCCGATAATAATGAAGCATAGTATTTTTGTTATAAATAAAAAAAATTTTAATAATTTATTCGATGACTTTTTCCTTCTCACAAAATTTCTGCTTTTTTTACAAAACTAATTTTAAAACAGGTTTTTATTACATATTATAATATTTATTTTTTCATTTAACTACGGGAAATATTGAAAATTTTTGAGATTTTGAACAAATTTTCTTAATAAAATTCATTAAAAATTACGAAAAACTTTCCGGCGGCGCCTATCGGCACCGCCGGCCCCCCAAAACCATGGTGCCGATCGGTAATTTTTCAAAATATGAACACCAAGGCCGAAAAATAAGATTTTAGGGTCAAAAATAATAACATTTAGCAACATTTTTTTAAATCAATAAATTTTTACAATTTATTTGATCAAAATGCTATCAACTTTTAGGGCCGGCGGTGCCGATAAGCACCGCCGGGAGAATTTTTTGAAAATTTGAGTTCATCTTGCCCACAGATTTTCACCAAAAACGACCAATTTTTGCGCAATTTTGAGAAAATTTTGAAGAACAATTTTGCGGACTGACGGTGCCGATAGGTGCCGCTAAAAAAAATTGAATTGGGAGTTTTTGGTAGCATTTTTTACACAAAAATTGTCATTTTAGAGTTTTTTTTTTCAAAAACCATCGAAATAAAACAGTAATCAGAAAAAAATAAAAAGTTTAGGTGAAGCCTGAAAATAAGAAAAATCTTAGAAATAAGGACATTTTCATTTTCTAAGATCTGGCCCCTCCAAGTAATGACAAATCTTAGAAATAAGGAATACGGACATTTACGAACCCTGCTTAATGACATTATGCCATAAATTTCAAAATTATAAATATATTTAAGAAATCACAACAATTTTCGTCGCTACCCCAAAATCAGAACATTCTTCTAAATAAGAACAAATGGAAGCCCTGGTTTAAAGGCTAGCTTTGACTCACTCTTGCTGGCGCTAACGAATTAGATGATTAAAGTGAAAAAAAAGAAAGATTTACGAGCTTTAAAAATAAAAATTGAGTTTTTCGTTAAAAAATTTCGTTGATCACTACCCCATCGGGGTCCCCGGCCCCCGACATTTTGCCCCCCGAGGGCTCGGGGCTTAACCCTACATTTAACCAATGATAAATTTCAATAAGTAAAGGGCTTAATAACCTCTAACATAACTAACATATTAAAATTTAATTTTCTAATAAATTATTTTTGGGTTCGAATTTAAGAAAAATTCATACATAATTATTTTCTTAATAGGATATTAATTTATTATTCTTACTATTTTCGATTATGTGAATTTGATTAAGATTACCCAAGCTTTTTTATAGATATTTTAATGGTCTATAATAATGTTTTGATTGTGTGTTTAAGCATTTGCATGTTTTTATAAGTTAATAAAATCAGTTTATATCTGTCCTCATTTGCTTCAAAATTTTTAATACTATGAATTTTTTTTAATATATTTCTTATAGTAATTTAACATTTTTTGCTTCCTCTATTTTTTATTTTCTAAATTGATATTATAAGGTTTTATCATTTTTAATTTGAAAATAATTAATTTCTTATCATTTTGTATTTTTTTTGAATTATCTTCATGCTCCTTCCTCTTCATCTCCAGGTGCCTGTTGTGCTTAAATTTAAATATTTCATGTGTAAGATATTTTTTAATATAAATTTTAATTTAAATTAACTTAGTTTTTCTTCACTATTTATTGCTTTATGTTTTTTAATTATAGCCCAATAACAAGTTTCATTAATTTGAATAATTTAATGCTAAGTTATAATTTCTTATTTAGCAAATAAAATGAAAAGTCCAAATTCCGTCTGACGAATACAAAATGAAAATTTTAAATTAAATAAAAAAAATTTAAAATTTTTATATAAGAAAACAAAAACGAAACGAAAATTTTTTAAATTTATATAAAAATATGAATTTAAATTAATTCAAACTTCATCAAATTATAAATCTATTAATTTTCCAATGGTAATGAGAAAATTATTAATTATAAACAAGAATTAATAACAGCCAAAATACAAATTATTTATCAAACCAAAAAAATATTTAAAAAATGAATTTATATATTTTTTGTTTATAAGAAAATAAATAAATGTACAAAATTATTATTTAAAAGGCAAAAAAATAAATTATTAAATTAAAAGCACTTAATTTTAATTACGCAATTTAAAAAGTAATTAATTAATACCAAGAAAACTTAATCCTTTGGAAAAAAAATTCGCAGCAAGAGCAAATTTAAAATTATAAAATTCAATTTGAAAACACTAAATATCAGCTCTTATTTTTATATCAGTCAGACAAATTCAAATAAATAATTTAATTGAAAGACATATAAACAAGATCAAAAATATTTTTTGTAATTTGAAAAAAAAAGATTTGTGTTAGTGAATTTCAAAATTAAAAAGAAATAAAAAGTAAAAAATATAAAATTAGCATATAATTAAAGAAATTTTATATCGAACAAAAAAATTAAAAAAGATTTTTAAATGAATATATATGAAAAAAAAATTATATTTAATGTGTTCTTTTAAAAATGATTGGAAAGAATAAAAATTTTTTATAATTGATTAAATTTTAATAAAAAAAAAATATTCGGTCAAAAGTTTAATGAAGATTTTTTTTAATAAAACAACATTTAAATTCTGAACATTTATTATTATTGGCAAAAACATTACCATATGAATCTTTTGACACGTGATATGAAATTATGATCAAATAAAGGAATTAAAATACATGCAAAATTGTTTATTAAAAAAGAAAAATTACAAAATTTTATACAAAAATAGTTGTAAATTATTAATTGATTCATAATATGATTTATTAATTACTAAAATTGAAAACAAAAAAAGATTTATTAAAATACAAATTTATTGTAAACAATAATAAAATTTATTTTAATAAAAAAATTTAAAATGAACGCAAATGAAAATGTTCAAAATTACATTTCTCATTTTAAATAATAATTTTATCATAAAAATTTTATCAAATATTAGATTTATTTTAAATATCACTAAAATACTAATTAAATATAGCAATAATAATAATACTTTTAGCAGAAGTAAGAGCAAATTCTTTTAACACCTTGAATAAATCAAGGCTAACTCCTGAAAGATCATTTAAAAATAAAAATTTAACAACAGTTCTTACTTTTCGCTAAAAAGAGAAATTAAAATTCAAAAATGTAATTAACCACAGCAATAATAATGAACAAAAAAATAATGCTAATTTTATTTAAAAAATTTTAATTACCCAAGAAATTTAAATGTAACTAGCACAGGCCAATCACACTTAGACGAGTTAGAAAGCATGAGTTAAAAAGACAAGCATAAATAACAGATAAGAAATTAACTGTTTTCAAATTTAATAAAAAAGAAAAAATATAACATCAATTTAAAAATCAAAAATAGAACAAGCAAAAATAAATGAACAAACTAAAATTACTATACAAATTTATTTAAAAAAATTCATAACGAATATTAAAAATAATATTCAAAAAAAAACTAATAAATTGTCAGGGTAAATTTAACATAAAGAATTTTGTGAAATAATAACTAGGGTTGTAAATTATATGGATTAACATATTTTTCTGCGCATATGCTATGAAGAACACCTCTAAATATCGACTTTTTTGGAAATTTAAAAAAAAATGAAATTTTGGCAAATTTTTTTTTGGTATTTTCTTCGCTTCCGAAAATTTCGCTGACAAAGAATTAAATTATTACTAATATTTCAAAGGTATTTGTTTTTCAATTATGAAGCTAGAGTTTGATATTTTTGTCTATATTTGGCCATTTTTGAGTTTTTAGTCCATATTTTTGGGTTTTTTAGTCATATTTTATGTCCATATTGGCGTTTTTTTTGTCCATATAATTTACAAGCCTAATTATAATGATTTTAAATCTAAATATTTTTTAAAAATTTGTTTATTGTTAGAACAATAAATCAGTTTATGAAAAACAGTTGAAAATTTTGTAAAAAAAAATTTTTTTTAAAAAAAAATTTTAAAAAATTTAAATTTTAAATTTTATTTTTTAAAATTAAAAATTAAAATTAAATTTTTTAAAATTTTAAAATTTTAAAAAAATTTTAAAAAAATTTTAAAAAAATTTAAAAAAAAAAAAATTTTTAAATTTAAAAAAAAAAAATTTTAAAAAAAAAAAAAAATTTTTAAAAAAATTTTTTTTAAAAAATTTTTTCATTTGAATTTTTTTTAAAACCCAAAACCTTTTAAAAAATTTTTTTAAAAAAAAAAAAAAAAAAAAAAAAAATTTTTTTTAAAAAAATAAAAAATTTAAAAAATTTTTATTTAAAATTTTTAAAATTTAAAATTTAATTTAAAAAAGGAAAAAATTTTTGGGAAATTTAAAAAAAAAATTAAAAAAAAGAAAACCCCTTAAAATTTTTTAAAAAATAAAAAAAAAAAAATTTAAATTTTATTAATTTTTAAAAAAAATTAAAATAAAAATTTTTAAAATTAAAAAAAGCCAAAAATTAACCTTTAAAACCAAAAAATTAAAAAAATTTAAAAAAAAAAAAATTTTAAAAAAAAAAAAAAAAAAAAAAAATTTAAAATTTTTTATTTTAAAAATTTTTTTAAAAAAAAAAAAAAAAAAATTTTTTAAAAAATTTTTAAAAAAAAATTTTTAAAAATTTTAAAAGAAATTTAAACCCAAAACTTTTTTAAAAAAGGGGTTTAAAATTTGGGCCCAAAAAGGGGCCCTTTTCCCCAAAGGGAATTTTTTTTTCCCCAAAAAAAAAAAAAAATTTTTTTTAAAAACCCTTTTAAATTTTAAAAAAAAAATTTAATAAAAAAAATTTTTTTTTAAAATAATTTAAAAATAAAAAAAATTTTTTTAAAAAAAAAAAAATTTTTTTTTTTAAAAAAATCAAAAATTTTCCTTTAAAAACCAAAATAAATTTTAAAATTTTTAAAAATTTTAAGTTAAATTTTAAACTTTTTTTAAAAAAATTTTAATTTTTTTTTTTCAAATTTTTAAATTTTTTTTTTAAAATTTTTAAAAATTAAAATTTTATTGAATTTATAAACATTCCAATTTTTTATTTTTTTTTAATAAGAAAAATAAAAGTAAATTTAAAAAATTATGTGATAATAACATTAAAAAACATTTTTAGTTTTTAAAAATAAAACAATAACATTTTTTTTAAAATTTAAAAAAATTTTTTTAATTCCATAAAAAAATTCTTTTTTTAAAAAAAAAAATATTTTAAAAAAAAAAAAAAAAATTTTTTTTAAAAAAAAAATTTTTAAAATTAAAATTTCCAAAATTTTAAAAAAATTTTTTTAAAATTTAAAATTTTAAAATAAATTTTTTTAAAGAAAAAAAAAAAAAAAAATTTTTAAAATTTTAAAATTTTAAAAAAATTTTTTAAAATTAAAAATTTTAAAAAAAAAAAAAAAAAAAATTAATTTTAAAAAAATTTTAAAATTTTTTTTCCAAAAAAAATTTTAATTTAAAAAAAAAAAAAAAAAAAAAAAAAAAAAAAAAAAAAAAAAAATTTTAATTTTAAAAAAAATTTTTTCCAAATTTTTTAAAAAAATTTAAATTAAAAAAAAAAATTAAATTTTAAAAAAATTTTAAAAAAAAATTTTTTTCCTTTTTTTTAAATTTAAAAAAAATTTTTTAAAAAAAAAAAAATTTAATTTTTAAAAAAAATTTTTTTAAAAAAATTTAAAAAAAATTTTTAAAAAAAAAAATTTTTAAAATTTAAAAAAATTTAAAAAAAAAAAAAGGGAAAAAAAAAAAAAAAAAAAAAAAAAAAAAAAAAAAAAAAAAAAAAATTTCCCAAAATTTCAAAAAAATTTTTAAAAAAAAAAAATTTAAATTAAAAAAAAATTAAAGAAAAAAAAAATTTTAAAAATTTTTTTTAAAAAAAAATTTTTAAAAAAAAAAAAAATTTTAAAAAACTATTAAAAAAAAAAAAAAAATTTTAAAATTTTTAAAAAAAAAATATAAAAAAAAATTTAAAAATAAAAATAAAAAATATGAAATTAAAATTATAGATTAAAAATAAAAAATGTAAAATTAAAAAAAATAAACAAAGTATAATTTATAGAATTAATTCAAATAAAAACAAAAAATTTTAATAACACATAAAATAAATTAACTAATTTTCAATTTATTAAAAAGTAAAAGAAATTAAAAATTTTATTTTTGTAATAATTTTAAAAATATTAATATATTTTAATGTAATTAATTAAAAAAATAATAAAAAAAAAAAAAATTTTAAAATAAATTAAATAAACTATAAAATAGATATTACAATGTTAATAAAAAATAAATAATTTATAAATAAAATAACAAATAAAATAAGATAAATTAAGAGATTTAAAAAACATTTTAAATAAGATTTAAAAAAATAAAAATATACAAAAAAAATAATTAAAATTTTAAAAATAATTACAAAAAAAATTTAAAAAAATTAAATAAAAAAAAACATAATATTAATATGATAAAAATAATGCTTATCATAGTTAACAGGAGATTTTAATAAAAACCAACACTAAAAATTCAATTTCCCAATTTATGACAAATATAGTAACAATTCAAAATCCGACGACTTTTTGATTTATTAAAATATTAAATTTCTATAAATATTTTTTTCTTAAAGGATGCACATTTAAAGCGGATTTATTTTAAAGGACGTCCATAAAAACGGAATTTGAATGTACTGTAAATATTATCAACATTTTCTTCGTTCTATAAATTAATTTAAATTAATATTAAATAATTTGGCCCTAATATTTTAGAGCTTAGTAACATAATCTTTGCCAAAAAAATTAGTAAATTTAACATATTGAATTCCAAGAAGAGCTCGAGAAAAGGCTCATGGAGCAAAATGTGAAAGTGCAGACGAATGGTGACAAAATGGAAATGGGAGAAATAACAGCAAAAAGGTAAGGGAAATTCGAAAAAGTTGCTGTATGTACTGTGACATTATAATTGTTGTCAAATATTATTTCAATATAATAATTAATTAATAGTCTCATATTTAAATTCTTTTTTTTAAATAATTTTTATTTATTAAAATATTTTGTGTTTTAAAAATTTATAAGAGTTTTTATTTAAAAAAAAACTCGTTAATAAATCAACTAATTTTCGTTTTTAATTTTAATTCCACTTCATTTCCTCTTCATTTTTTAATTTATAAAAGTTATATTAAATATTCTTTCAAGTATTTATATTTGATAATCTATTCAAATGACATCTTAAAAATGATTATTTTTTTAATATGTAAATTTATTTTTAAATATAATAATTAATTTTGATTTTCGTTATAATTGGTCTTATTCAGTTTTCTATATTTTATATATGCATTTTTTTATAAGATTCATCATTTAATTATTATTTCCTCTGTATTTATACTTATTGTTGTTTTTAAAGCACTCGAATACACGAGTACACCATCATTTTTATCTTTTGTTAGGTTATTTTTTAAGAAGTCTTATTTCATTTTGAAAATTTACTTGATCTTTATTTATGCAATTTTATTAGATTTTATGCCTTTTTATTTTTTATTTAAAACAAAAAGATTTTGAAAATTATTAATTTTAGTTTATTTTACTCTATGATAAATTATTTTATCGACTTTTTTTGGAAATTTTTAAAAAATACACCCCTAAAAGGAGATTTTTTCGAAATTTCGGAATTTTTTTAGATATTTTTTTCGCTTCCGAAAATTTTTACTGGCAACAGAATGAGATTATTTTTTGAGACGTATTTGGTTTGCAATTGTGAAGCTAGAATTTAATAAAAATTTTTATTTTTATGTTTTTAAATTCATTTTTTGGTTGTTTATTGTATTTTTTAAGTTTATTTAAGCAAATATTGAATATATAGACCTTTTTTGGAATTTTTCAGGGTTTAAAACATAGATTTTGGCAGTTTTTAGTCCATATTTTGGTCCATATTTGGCCATTTTTGAGCTTTTTAGTCCATATTTCGGGCTTTTTTAGTCCATATTTTATGCAAACCAAATACGTCTCAAAACTTTTGTAATAATCTCTTTACCTTTTTTACCAAGGGATTGATTGAGTACTGGCTGTAATTAGAATATTTACATATAAACAAACAAAATAGAATTTTTATGGAATTAAACCATAAAAAGGTAAAGTAAATCTTACAAAAAAATATAATTTATTAGAAGAAAATAAATAAAATAAATAACAAATCAAATAAGCAATATGAAAAAATTTATTCTAATAATTTTAATCAAATTCTAACAATCTAAATTATGAGAAAAATGGTAAATTGACGTAAGTCTCTTTAGGCTTAGTAAAACAATGCTACAAATTATTGATAATTCAAAATGTGTTTGTAAAAAGCAATGATTGGTAAATTTATTTTCGATGTTATCTTTATGTTAAAGTGAAGTAGAACTAATAATAATAATAATAATAATAATAATAACATAAATTAAGAGTTATATTTTTTGTATATAATTAAATTTATATTATTAACATATTTATTTACTTTATAATGTGATAAATAGATATTTATATTTCCTAATTAGTTAAGTTTGTTTTTATCTTTCAAAAGTTTTT
>SIJG01000171.1:171207-220264 GCA_023374025.1 Heterodera schachtii
CCAAAATAGGGGCCTAGATCGGGGCGAAAATAGGAAAAATGCAAAATTCAGATTTTGAAGTTTTTAATGAAAATTCAACTAAAATTTTCAAAGATAAGCTACCAACAGAGTTTTTCAATGTGGGTATGCCGAAGGCTTCCGCGGGACTTAGTCTGGGAAATATTTTCGAAAAATCGTAAAATATTTCAGGCCCATAGCGCCGAAAGGATCAGGCTCATCTTACTGGGATTTAGGGATCAGATTTGGAGGCTTTTTGGGATTAAAAAAAACCAGGCTGTTCAGTCTCTATATTTTATAGCTTTTATTCTGTTCGTAATTTACTTTGTTTTTCTTTTTGATTTTTTTCTATTTTAAATCAAAAAATTTGAAAATTAAAAAAAGAATAATTTTTAAGAATTTTTTCGAAAAAGAATATGTAATTAATGTATGTATGAATGGGTGTTTTCACTGGGCAGAAATTTCTTTTTATGCCAATAATTTGTAATTTGTTTACAAAACATTCGTATGATTGCGTAATGCCATGTCATTATTGGCAAAGGATTGTTTTGCTAAAACAGTGAGCAAAGTGTCCTATTTTTTAGATCTGTCCTGATTTGGATGTGATCAATGTGAAAATAGGAAATGTTTTGTTTTTTTATATCTGTCCTGAATCGGATGTGATCAATGTGAAAATAGGAAATGTTTTGTTTTTTATATCTGTCCTGAATCGGATGTGTAGAATCTTATGCTGAAAACAGACCAAACGGAAATTAATTGTTCATTAGTTAAAGTGTTGTATTATTTGGCCAAAATTTGATGTTCTCATTTTTAAATATTGGGTTTTTTAAGGAAATTAGCAAATGACAAAATTATATTTTTTAGTGTTTTTTTGTATTGAAAATTGCAAGCGATTTTTGTTTTGTGTTTTTTTTTTCTGTTCACTCTTTTAATTAGGGTTCGAGCCCCGCCCCCGTCACCCCCGCCGGGGGCGGGACAGGTTTTTTGGCTTCACCCCCGTCCACGCCCCCGTGACTCAGACCCCCGCAACCCCCGCCCCCGTGACTTTCACCCCCGCGGGGGCGCGGGGTGAAAAATACACCCCTAAGAATGGCATATTCGTGGAATTAAAGGCAAAAATTTATATAATTTTGAATTTTTTTTAACCTTCTTTTACAAATTTTTATGAAATAAAGAAATTTGACAATATTTTTAAAAAATATTTGTGGTTTAGTGGTTATTATTGCTTAAACATTAACAATACTTTTTGTTATGAGTTCGACACCGGTTGATGTTTTCTTTTGATTTTATTTTTTTTCTGATTAATACATGGTTTCTTTATGTTCTTTATTTCTAAGAAATGTTCTGATTTGGGGGTAATTCCTTATTTTCATCTAAAAGAGGAAAATTTCTGAAAATTTTGGCAAAGTTCTAATTAAATTCATATAAGTTTTTTGGAAAAATGTGCCGGAAAATTTTTAAAAATCTGAGTTTTAATTTTCCTTGAGTAAATCATGATAATTTAATATAGTTAAAAAAACGAAAATTTATCGGAAAAATCTTAATTTTTTTGGTCGCCTCTATCGGCAAGCCGGCCCCAAAAAAAAAAAAACATTTTTTTCTTATAAAATTACCTAAAAATCCCTAAATTTGGTTATTTTTAGTCAAAATCTGTGCAATTTATGTCAAAATAAATAGAATCAAGGCGATCAACGAATAAAGGAATGTGGAGCCAAAGATATCGCAAAAACGAACAAAAACTTAAACCTCATTTTGCCTCATATGCATAAAAATTTATTACACAAAATGGCTTTTGTGCATCAAAATTATTTTTCGTAAATTCATTTTAATTTTTTCCATTTCATTTTTCATTTCTGGGAAAGCGATTTTTGTTTTTTGTTTTTTTCTGTTCACTCTTTTAATTGAAAAATTTATTCACAAACGGACAGAATTGTGACGAATCATCGCATTTTGGCATTGGGAAAAGCATAAAATTTTGCTGGCTGCTAATTTATGCGGAATCGGCGAAAGTGAATAGAAAAATCATATCGGCGGCAGATGGGGATGGGCAAAATGAGTAAAAAAAAATTGATGAGTGATTCGCCCCCATTTTTTTGCATTGGAATTCCAAAGCAAATTCCCGTGCAAAAAAGCGGGGGGAAATCGCTGTGAAAATGGGCGAGGGGGGGGGGGGGGTGCTGACGGACGACCACCAACGAATGGATCAATCGCTCCGCCCTAATTGACTGCATTAATAGCCCGTTTATGGGCCTGGAAAACCAGTGCCAACCTCCGCCGAATTGGGCCATTTCAGTTTGGGAGCAGTTTTACGCTTTGTAAACTTTTTATTAAAACGACCAAATTTTTAATTGTTGACATGTTTAGAAAGCACCAAGTGTCCTCTATTAGCCTTCAAAATTGAAAAATTTTTTTTTATGAATTTTCGAAAAATCTATGGCCAAGAGAATTCGAAAAACTTGTTATTCAAACATTTTTGGCAATAAATTTTTTGAAACTTAACAAAAAAAAAAAATCTTTTTTTGAAATTTTGCCGGCTAATAGAGGACACTTAGGGCTACCGAAAAATAATAAAGATTAAAAATTTAGGTTGCTTTTTTGGGTGAAGGAAGTTGTGGGAATTATTGTAAAATTTCCTTTGATGGATTTTTTTTTATATAACTTTTCTTTTCACTCTGAAGCAGACAAATGCTTTTATTCTTAATTTTGTTTTTCAATCTCCAAATTCTGCTTTGCGGCAGTGCTGCTCTGCCATTTTCGGCATTTTTTCGTCTCCCACGTTACGTCCGAGGCCCAGAAGTGCCGATTCCATCGGTGCCGGATTGCACCGATGCAGCAGCAACGACAACAGCTCCAACAACAACTACAATGAAGACGACGATGGGCAGTCCCGAGGAGGGCAACAGCATGCCGTCGATGGTGGTGGGATCGGCACCGACGACGAGAGGAGGAGGGCACCCTGTGAAGCATGGAAAAGCGCAGCAGATGAAGGTGACAAAAGAGGGAAGGGCGGGAGGGGGGGGGGAGAGGGCTTAACAGGGAAGGTCCCAGGCTTTCCGCTTGGGGTGGAGTACTCCTCCCTCCGGGCGTTTTTTGTGTGCTTTTCACATCACTTTTTTTTGCGGCGCTTTTTTCAAAAAAAACTTAAGCGGAATAGAGTGAGTGGGTCGACGGTGCCGATAAGCGCCGTCGGTAAATTTTTTGTAATTTTTTATGTGACTTTTTTTTAACAGATTTTGTCCAAAAATGACAAAATTTGCATATTTGAGCAGATTTTTATTAAAAAATTGTTAATTTGGTTGATTTTCGGAAAAACCAAACCTGTTTAGAAATGGTCAAAATTTTCCAATTTTCCCCAGGCGGCGCCCTATCGGCACCGCGGGACCCCAAACACTCCTATTTTTTCATAGAAAAAAGGCATCAAATCGCAAAAATTTGGTAATTTTTTGGTGAAAAGCTGCTAACAAATTGCATTTTCAAAATTTTCCCGGCGCCACCTGCCGGCATCGCCCGCCCCCTCTGGCCAAAAAAAGTTTTTTGGAAAAAACGCGTCGCAAAAGTTTTTTATTGTTTTTTAAAATTTAAAATAAAATTTCACAAAATGCTGATTTTTTCTCTATCATTTTTTTTGACTATTTAAAAAGTTGTAGAAAAAATTTCACAAATTTCGCGTGCGTTTCGCATTTATTTTCGCGTTTTGCTTTTTTTGCTTTCGGAACTTTCGAATTTTTTTTCAGGTTCATCGCGCCCGACGCTTTGTGCTCGCCACGCTGGACCCCTTCATGCAAAAAGTGGTGGCGGAGGAAGAGCCGGAAGATGACCTCCTCGACGAGAAAGAGAAAGAGCAACTGAAAATGAAGCCGTTGTGCGATGAGGTACATTTTTTGAAAAATTTTATTTTGAAAATGTTTTTTTCAGATTTATATTAAAAGCTTTTTTTTTACTTGAAACCAATGTAAATTTTAGAAAACAAAAAATTTTTAAACCAATATATCCCATTAATGTGAAATTTTTAAATTTTTATTGCATTTTGTTAAGCCAATTTGCTTAACATTTTTTTTATTGCCGATTTTACGAAAAATAGGGTCAGACCACGTAATCATTTTTTTGTTTTTTTCAAAATTTTTCAATGGCTTCCCCCCCCCCCTTTACACTTAAATCTAATTAATTTTTTTTAAAATTTTCTAATTAAAATATTTTCAGATTTTCCCTCAAATAATAATGCCCATTCCCTGAGGACACCTCTGCTGATGAGCCGATTCGAAGAAGAAAAGAAAATTTAAAAGTGATCATTAAAAAAAATGCGTTTTAAAAATTAATGGAATTAAATTTACCTCATTTTTAATAAATGTATTTAATTTTTTATTTAGAAATTAATTTTTTTTTTTTTTTTTTTGCGAACTTAGTTATGGCGAGAGAAGCCCAAAAATAGTATTTTCTCAGAAGACTTATAAAAACATAAAAACCCATATTTTGGCTTTTGGCACATAAAAACTATGGCACATATTCCGAGTGTTTGCACATATTTTTTTTTTTTGAGAAAAATCTAAGAAAATTGAAAATAATACCCATAAAATTTTTTGTTGGTAATTGAAATCTGACCACTGTTGTGCTTGGCGCTGTTGTAAACTTTCAGCAACTCTTGGCTTCTGACATGCATTTTTTATGACTTTTTTGCACCTTTATGACTTTTTTCGTGACTATTTTTACTTTTGAAGGCAAAATTTGAAATTCTTCAAAGAAAATGCCGAAAAATAAATGTTTCGGCCGATGAAAAGGCAATTTAAATCCGGTTGAAATTTTTCCTAATTCTGTCCGCAGGGGGGGGGTCGATTTTTAGAGGACCATCTTTCCCAATGGGAATGGGGGGGGGGCGGCGGATGCTACCAATCGGACCTTGCGCGGGGATCTATAAAAAAAAAAATTCCATCCCACAATGGTGGGATTAATGGGCAACCGATGGACAACGACGGTTGGTGATGAATGGAAGTTAGAACATAGCATTTTCAATAAAAATTTGGTTTTGTTTTTTAGTAAAATTTGGGGGCCGAAAATTGGAAATCAACACGAAGGTTAGAAATTTTTTCCATGAATTTTCGACTAAAAACATAATAGCTTTCTTTTTTAGAGAATCGACCAATTATCATTCGAAAGCCAATTGTTTTTCGGAATTAGCATTAAAAAATATTTGGAATGAAGTACAAACATTGCCAAAATTATGGAAAACCAAGATTTTTTATTTCAAGACCCAAACAACCACCCTTTTTGGTTGGACAAAAGTAATGGAGCAAAATGTTTAATCAATGAAAACTCAGTTTTTGTAAGAGAAAAAAAAATTCAGAAAACACTCCTGCTAAGATAATTTTGATGCTGATCAAAGAAGTCTTTTGGGCCAACAAAATCACATCACTCCTTTCAGCACGAAATCAGCATGCACATTGTAAAACCAGCACAAAAAATCGAAAAAAGCATACTAATTTGATGATTTTTAGGCAAAAATTTTTATCAGTTAACAATAAATTCTCATTTTTTTCTTTTCACATTGAATTTAATAGTTTCTTAGCAAAAATTGATATTTTAAATCAATTTTTCAATAAAATTTTTTTTTTTGAGGACTAGATTTTTGCGTAAATTTTCTATTTTTAGGGGTGTATTTTTAAAAAATTTTTAGGTCGATTCTTAGGGGTGGATTTTTCGTTTTTATTGCTAGGAGGCGGTGTTTTAATGAAAATTTTACAAAAAAATGCCAATTAAACACGAAAATGCTAAATTCAGCACCAAAATTACCTGCTCAGCATTAAGGACGAAAATACCAATTTAAGCAAAAATCAGCATGAAAAAGTTGGACTTAGAAGCCTCAAACCAAGTTAGACATGCGTTTTTCATGCTTATTAGCACGCCCCAAGTTACCAAAAAATTTCAGCAAATGCTGCAAAATCCGATCTCTATTAATTAAAAATCAAATTTGTTTGAGAGAGTGGATCAATTAATTAATCAATTTAACTTTTAATGAGTGATTTAATACTCAGAATATATGCAGCTGGTAAATAAATCAATATTCTTTTTAAAATAGAATAATTTATGCCAAATCAATCAATTTGTTTTCCTAGGATTTTAATGGGATGATTAGCATTCTTTTTCAGAGTGATTCAATGATTTGTGCCTGTGGAATGCTCAAAAAATCTGGCGGCGTTTTTTTTTACCACTTTTATATGGGTTTATTGAAATCTAACGAATTTTTTTTGAAATTTTCCACGGCGGTGCCTAATGGCACGCCGAATCACAAAAAATACTTCGTTTTCTTAAAAATTTTTTGCAATTTCATGTTATAACTGAGGCTGGCGCCCAAACGCAGTGGACCCATTTGATAGGACTATTAATAAAGTAAAGCCGTGAGGTCCCATTACCCAGTGCTAATAGGAGAATTAATTCCAGAAGACCTTCTTACGCGTCCGTAATTAGGCCCCTCAGGGCTTGGAAGGGAAGGAATGATGATGGATGCCTGGGGACGTCTCCCAGGCGGGGATCGATTGGCCATTCCACTGAATCGGCTCCCGACTGAACTCCGATTAACTCCGATTAACTCCGAGTGAACCCGACTAACCCCTTTGGCTGGCTCTCCATTGCCTTTTAAGCGCCCCTCGGGATGGGAGGAGTCCATCGGAGAATTAAATGGCCGTGGGAAATTGCCATTTCCGGTCCCGGCCTTACACCTCCGGCCCTCCAAAAGACCGTCCCTGGTCGTTAAAATTTAAATAATTTCCAAACATGAGTGAAGTCCTCAGACTTTTTTTTAATTTGTTTTAAGACAAAAGTTTTTTTTTTGAATTAAGCTTAAACTAAATGAGGAAATTTAAATATTTATTTAATTAAAATGAAAATGCCGTGCCACTGATGTGAATGAACTCATACCTTCACCTAATCCAGAACAGTTCTGCCATTGAGCTACCAAAATAAATCCGCTTTTTTCAATTAAAACTTTATTTATTTATTATTATTATTTATTTTTAATTTATTTTTAAGTCTATTTTAAAAATGTGAATTAATTGGATTTGAAATTAAATTGATATTGATTTTCTAATTATGGACCAAAAGAAAATCTGAGAAAGTTTTTTTTTTAAGTATAAATTTAATAATTATTTTACTGAGCGTCCAATCGGCTTAAATTTGGATTTTTTGAAATATGAAATTGAGTCCAAGTTCCAGGCCGAAACGATTTGACCAAGGGTGACTGTATTACTATACCTCCCCTTCTTATCTGGGGATCGTCCCTGATCCAAAACTTAAATCCCACGGGATTCATATACCAATACTCCTCATTAATTTTATTATTTATATATATATTTTTAAATTTTTATATTGAACTTTTCCCATTTTGATTATCATTTCTCAAGTGTTTTTTTTTGTTTATTTAATTTAATCAGCTCCGCAGAGCTTAGACAAATGTGTGTGAATATATGTTGAGTAGCTCCGCAGAGCTTATTGAAAGCATCAAATATAAATGCAGGAAATAACAAATGAACCGTTCGGATGAGTGATGTCAGGGTGCCATCGGAAAGGTGAATTTCCAGGCAAAATGAACGAAGGGTGAATTTTAATTCCGGAGGAAAGTTGAACACATTTAAGAACGACATTTATTTCGTGGTCTCTTCTGAAGAGTTCGAGCGGAAAATTCGCTTGTCGCCTAATTATTTTGGTTGGGCAGGCCGCTGATCCCGAAGTTGCCATCACGTATTTCGGTATGACCTCGGTTGGCGTAAATCTCTCATTGACTTCACTAATTGTGCCAATCTCAGTGATTCGTTCTGATTGCCACATCTCTATGATAATATTATATATTTTTTAGAATTTTAGACTCAGTATTTACTCTTAATATCAATTACGGTCGCTTGGACCGCCAAAATTGAGGAGTTCGGATTGATCCACAGCTTCCTCTCCTTAGTCATCTCCGTGACGTTTGATGCCAGGACGGCAAATCTGTCATCGGCTTGCAATTTGCCAGGAGTGAAGAAATCACCAATGCCAAGGCTGCATGTCAACAAACAGTTTGGGACCAGGACAAAGTGCGGAAAAGCGTTGTCATATTCAATTTTTGCTCCTATCAGTCCATTGGCGAGCTCTTGAGCTATGAGATAGACAGGAGCAGGCGGTGGTTCTGTGACTAGAGATAAGATAAAGACCAAAATTTCAAGATTCTATTAACTCCTCAGAGTTTTCTTAAGTATAGCAATTGAATCCTCCCGTTTACCAATTTGCCTAGAAGGACCAGCAACACTTTGTTGCTGTTCGTCAATCAACCGCATCCTCAAATTCATGAGGATGCGGCCCATCCAATTTCGCCCAAAAGCGCCATTTTCTGGTGTGTAGTTGTACAAGAAATGGTCGTTTTTGTAGTATCCAACGGCCCATTTTCGATCTTTACACGCTTCCGCAATCCACGTGTCGTTTGTCGCCAGCAGAAGAGCGGCCAAGTGCTGATTTTGGCGAAACTTCTGCTCCACAAAGAAGGCGATGGAGCTTCTTTGTGCGTTCTCCGACCATTTTCTTTTAGCTGCGGGAGTGGCTCTCTCTTCGGCTTCTCGTCCAAACCATTTCAACTCCCGAGGGTGCCCGTCTGGCCACCGCGGGGAGTTTGGTGTTGGGTCGTCCTTGTGGATAAATCGCATTAACTCCGCCGCCACACCGTGGAGCTCAAATGTGCGGACTTTCTTCATTACAAACGCCTGCTCCACACAGGAGTATCTTTCCTCCTCATAAACAAATGGCAAAAAATGGAAGTTGCTAAATGGATCGTTCGCTCCTTGAAAGGCCATTAAAGAATGGCCATCAGGTAGTGAAATCAGCCTCATCTCTCCAAGATTAAAATTTTCGAACGCCGCGGCGTATGTCATTTTGCTTAGTAACAACAAAAATGGTTAGTGAGAAAATATACCATTTTTTTAAGACAAAGATAATTATTCGAACTGTATAGGATCGAAATAAGAGTGATAAGTTTCAAGATTTTGATTAGAATATATATATATTTTTTTTTAATTGAATTATGATATGTAAGTTCCTCAGAACTGATAAAAGAGAGATAAAGCAATAAATAGTCCCGCGGGACTTATTGTTTAACAATTAATTTAAAATAAAAAAAAATTCCGAAAGTCAGTTCAATTTTGTTGGTATTTTACAAGCTGAAGTGGTTTCTCGAGGTTGGTCCACGTACTTAAAATACAGTATGATTAAAAAGAATGGGAAAATGAATCAATTTGGCTATCCCAGGTAATTAGTCCTCACAAAAATTACCAAAATGCTTCTTTTTCCGAGGTTTTTCACGGAGATTATGTTTTGAGCAAAGATTTCTATTTAATTCTTTTTCTTTTACCTGATTATTGGACTGTGAAGGGGGTGCGGGATTAGGGGTGAGTGCAGGTGTGTTTTCTATTAATACTGTTTATCAGAAGTTTTCTGATAGGAATCATGAGAGTAGCCAGGTACATTGATCTGTTCTCTTGACTCTACCTCCTTTAGTGCTTGTTCTTCATCTTTTTGAAGATTTTTGGTGGTGCAAGGGGGTCCTGAGTACTCAAAATACTTTTTAACTTGATTAATGTGTACAATTCTTGGGTTTGTTTGAGGAGATGTGCAGCTGACAATTGTAATAAGGACACCATTAATCTCAATCACTCGATAAAGTCCCTTCCAGGGTAATTGAAATTTTTTGGATGTTTTAACTTTTCCAGCGTAATTGCGTAATAGGACCCTATCTCCTATTTGAACGGTTTGGTTTCGTACTAACTTGTCATATTGTACTTTTGACCGTAACTGAGCTTCTTTAATGACCGCCGCAGCGGATTCCCAAGCTTTTCTAAGAGACTTAACTAATTTCTGCTTGACATTGTCAACCTCAGTGATATTTTCGGGTTCGGTGTTGGGATTCAGAATTTGCTCAATGCAAAATATTGGGTCACGCCCAAAGACCAAAAAGAAAGGAGTCTCCCTTGTGGAAGAGTGAATGGATGTGTTATAACAGAAGTTAGCACATTCGAGAAACTCATCAAAATCTGGTTCATCAGTTGAAATATATTTCGCAAGTATATTGTGAAATGTCCTAAATGAACGCTCAACTACTGCATTTCCTTGGCTCCAATGAGGAATTGCATAACATTTATTAATATAGAGAAGCGAACAGAAGGACTTAAAGAAATCAGAGGTGAATGCCGTGGCATTATCAGTTAGAAGACTCGTACAGCCTCCAAACTTTAAATAGCAGTGCTTAAAGAACGCTAATGCTATTGTTTGGGATTTGGCATCAGGGATAGGTACGGAGATTACATATTTGGTAAATGTGCAAATTATGTTAAGGATATGTTTATTACCTTTCTGCGTGAGGGGAAGAGGACCTGCCAAATCAAGTGCAATTTGAGCGAAGAGAGTATTTTTTGGTGGCATTTGCATCTCTGCTCTGTATGAAGGATTGGGTGAATGTCTTAGTTGACATGTGATGCATTGTCTGGTCCAATTTGTGATATCACGGTGCATCATTGGCCAATAAAACTTTCTACATTTCCCTAATGTCTTTTTGATATTCATGTGACCACCATTTATTTGTGAAGTATGAAAAGCTTCAAAAATTAGTGGACGAAGAGAAAGCGGAATGTACATTCTAGCATTTTGATCTGGTAAGTGTTGGTATAATATGCCTGAGGAAAGACTCAAGTTTTCTGCTCTTGATGCAATGTCTTCCTTTTCAACTTCTGTGATCCCCTCAGGGAATGAACCAAAATTTACAAATTCAATTAATTTCCTAACCTCAGAATCGTCATTTTGTTCTTTCCGAACATCAATGGCGAATGTTTTTCCTTCTATATCACGAGCAGTGATGGTTAAAAGAAAATGTTCATGAACCATTCTTGGCTTCATATTCAGCGCAAGACAGACGGGAAAATTTGCTATGTCTTCTAATTCAGCCAAATCTCTAATGGCAATTTCTTGGGTTCTTTCATGTGGGTATCGTGACAAACCATCAGCTAAAAGATTTTGTTTTCCCGCTACATGAATTATTTTAATATTATAATTCTGTAACTCAATTAACCAGCGTGCTAGGTGTGGATGCGCTTCTGCCTTTTTAAGTAAGAAGGCGAGGGGCTTATGATCACAATGCAACTCAATTTCTGTCAGAAAGATATAGGGTTTGAAATTTCGCAAAGCAAAAATTATTGCTCCTAATTCCGCTTGGACAGCAGGCCATTTGCGTTCAGACGCTGACAGTGTTCTGCTGCAATAAGCAATAACTTCATATGCTTCTGACAGCTCATTCCACTGCATGAGTGCCCCGCCTTGGCCAACATTAGAAGCATCTGTGAAGATATGAAAGGGTTTGTCATAATTGGGAAACACCAATATTGGTTTCTCACTTAAAATTCTTTTCACTTCATTGAAGGCCGCAGCCTGTTCTGTACCCCACTCGAAATTGGTTTCCTTTTTGGTTAGTCTGGTCAATGGTTCTACGATTGTAGAAAAATTAGGGACATGCTTACGAAAGAACGAAGCCATTCCTACTACATGCTTCACTTCTCGAGTTGTTTTTGGGTCTGGGAGGTTTTTAATTATTTCCACTTTGCTTAGACTTGGAGTGTAGCCATCAGCATTGACTAAATATCCGAGAAAATTCATGGTCGCCGCAGCGAATGAGCATTTCTTAGGACTTAATTTTAAGTTGAATCTCCTAAATCTTTCAAAAACACTTCTCAACGCATTGAGATGCTCACCAAAATTATCATCCCTGGTGTATACCAGTATGTCATCGACATATGCGATTACACAATCGTCCAAACCTGTGAGGACGTGAGCCATGCATCTGGCAAACGCACTGGTTGCATTTCTTAGACCAAAAGGAAGATTGACCATCTGGAAAATTTTATTCTCAGTGATTAAACCACATTTTCGTGATGCCCTCTCCGTAAGCCTTATTTGGAGGTATCCACTGGACAGGTCCAAACTCGAATAGTAACGGCAATTACCTATTCGTTCCATGATTGTTTCCAATCTGGGAAGTGGATAATGGTCCGGAACAGTCACTTCGTTAAGTTTACGAAAATCGATACATGGTCTTAACCCACCGTCCTTCTTCTGCACTAGGACGATATTTGAGACCCACGGAGTGTCCGACTCAACCATGACTCCGGATGCCAAAAGTTGATCAATGTGTTTTTGGAGTTCAGTCACGATATTTGAAGGGTGTTCGATGTGGCTTCGATGACACAGGAGTATCCGACGTGGTTACTATGTCATGTTCTCCTGCTATACAAGAGCCTAGGTCATACTGACTTTTGCTAAAAATATCTTGGAATTGTTCACATAATTCCTTTAATTTTTTAAGATTCTCACCTGAGACTGAAGATTTTGAAAAATCTACTTTAAATGACGGGTCTACCTTAATTAATTTTTGTGACTCCCTCAGGAGATTGATCTCATCCGAGGTGCTTTCCATTAGAAGATTAGGATGGTCAGACCTATTTAATTCGCATGCAGTTGCAATGCACATATTTTTGATTATACATTTAGGAAAGTTGGTTGGATTGCAAATTACAATGTTCAATAGATTGTCCTTAGGTCTTGAAACTGTGGTTGGTGTGCTTAGGTGTTCATCAGACAATCTTGGGTCCAAATTCTCTACCAGTACATCTTTGTCTATTGACAAGAAAGTATCTATCCTGGCTTTGGCCAGAATTTGAGCACCAGGAGGAATTCGATAGTGCTCTAGCGCTCGAACTTTTAGGTTTGAGAGGGTACTATCATTTGTTTCCATGTTTAATTTTGACTTACCTATCATAACTTCCTTTTTTGTAAAGTCAAATGTTATTGGTGGCAGGTTAACAAAAATATCACATCCTATGATTATCTCATAGTTTTTCATGGCTCCTGCTTGGTCATCAGGTATAAAATTAATTGAACTCCGCAGAGATATGTCACCAAGTTTTATTATTACTTCACCCACGGCGCATATGCTTATTACATGTGAGGAAACACTAATAGCTTCCACTTTTGATTCATAAAGGACACATCCTATTTTCTTTGCCAAAGAAAGGGGAGCTACACTTATTGTTGCTCCCGTATCAGCTAATGCCCGAATTTCTAAACCATTTATTTTTGCACGTATAATCGCACTAATTGGCGAACGGCTCCTTGAATACACTAGTGCACTCAATATAATTATGGCTGCAAGAGTTGGAAATGCTAAAATAAAGGTTGTTGACTCAAAAGTTGAGTTTTTCAAGTTCGGGGACTGGGCCTCTTGAGGGAATCGGTGCAGCAAGGGTTGCTGGAAGCAGGATCATGCACAATACCAAGAACATTGGTAACTCTCTTATTACAGAGTGAGGCCTATGAAACCGGTGTTGTGGAATATTTTGGGCTCTGCTATGAATCAGCATGTGTATATGCCCCAAAATTACCTGATAAGCGGCTACTCGTTGCTTGTCCCATTTGAGATGTTCATCTCCCGAAATTCTGCTAATGGGACCAATTTTTAAATTGAAATTTGGAATTTCTTTTCCAAAATGTGTTGCTATGTCGAGGAATTGCGCTAATTCGCCTGAGTTTCGCGGAAGTAAGAGAGGAATTTCGTGGTTTACTGGTTTTGAGAGATAATTGTTCAACCAAGCAGAGAAATTAGTTTCTTTTGGAAACCATATTTTTTTGAACTCCTTAGAGTTTGATGATTGAGGGGATGCCTCAATGAAGTTACATGAGTTACTATTCAGTGTACTTCGAGAAAAGGACTGACCTGTAGTCTCATTTATGGGTGTTGCAGCAACACTACGAAGATGTGAGGAAGCAATGTGACCAAGAGTTTTGATTGTCGATTTAGAAGGGTTCCTGTCATCGTTGTCTCGATTTGGCTTTTTCCTGCTAAAAAGATTAGCTATGGTGGTGAACATTGGTCGGCCTAATATTTCTAGAGGATTTTGAAGTCTGATACCAATGTATGCAAAGGCAAGACGTGTCAGGAGATCTACCATGCACAATATAAGACAAATGGTGATACCAATTTGCCATGCAAGGGAATAATTACCCACAGCTTTTTGAACTATTGATTCTTCTAGTGCTGACCATTCATCAGAGAGGGTCGTTTTAATTTCAGAGAAATGAGTTGTATCAGCTCTATATGTAAGTTGACTTACCTGTACCAAGTTTGATGCAAAGGCATGTGTGGCAAGATCAGTAAGATTGAGAATGACCAGATGATGAAAAGCATGAGGTGTGAGCTTCGGAATGCGTGTTGACTTACCAAAGTCAAGTTCAACCTCCCTGATTTCATGGACATGAACATTGCTAATTGTTCCGTCCACTTGGTCAACTTCAATCGTTCGATCAGCCATTTGAATTAAAATACTTCTCTGGTCCTCGCAAGGAGCTGTTTTAGAATGAAGAGAAACTGTCAAATACGTAGGGTTTAGGAAAGCAATATGTTCCTTTCCATTTAATTTGACTATTATTGGAAGAAATTCAAAACAGGATGAATTGGTGTGAGTTGGACGAAATTCAAAGTCAGACTGACTGAGAGGGACACATGGCCATGTTCTTAGGAGAGAAACTCCAACTCTCTTCGCAATTAAGAAGTTATTTTGGTGAATGAACCTCGTAAGGCTTGTGGGATCATTGAGATAGGATGACTGTACCCAACGTTGTGTGTCAAGCATTAAATCACAAAAGGAGTTAAATGCCTGAGCAAAAGCAATGTTAACAGAACGAGATATGTTAGTGTGTAAATAAGAAAGTTGTGCCGCTAACTGAGAGGAGGTGACTACACCTTCTGAGTCTAATCCAAAAATACCCCTTTTATGGCGTGGACTTTGTGAGTTAATTGTAAAAGCTGGTCCTTGGTCAGAAACAGTAAGATTTCGACCGCAATCTGAAATATTTCTAACAATTGAGCTGGTTAGACCCAAGTCGCCTAAAGTGGAAAGCCATACATTTCCAAGATTATGTCCATCCATGACTCCGATGGGACTGTATTTACACATTTTGTCCTTTTGAGGGACCCAGACTAAGACAGTTTTGTCAGATAGGACACAGTTTCCTTTTTCATACGAACAAGCTTGAGCGGTTCCCGCAGGAGTTATAATTGAAGTGACACCAATGTGCGAATATACTTCAGTTTCAAAGGCAAAGCAATTCTCATTCTGGACTTTCTTCCAGGAAAAAGAGCCTAATAACCAAGGACGGGGTGTCCGGTCAATTTTTCTATCTGTGTGCCACAGCCCTGAATCATTTTTGAGATATCCTAAGCTGCAGCGCTTATTGTTTGCCATTTGTAGACACTCATCATGACTCATCACCATTTGTTCAGAGTCAATATGTTGTTCTACAGAAACACCACTGATCGTAGTATATTTCTGAATACTTTTGATGATTCTGCGACAGGCCCAGGCCTTTCTTTGCGCTAATATTCCATACTTGAGCTGTGGTCTTAAATAGCTTTTATGTATTAAGATTAACGAATATTGCTTTTTTGATTTCTAAAGGCAGAAATGCCAAATAACGGCGTGCAAAATCACTACAGAAAGCGCGTCGCATATTACTACGATCGTGAGTCTTTTTTTCATTTGCCGATGGTAACCACACATTTCGAAAAAAAGTTTAAAAATTTTTTCTCGAAATAAAACCATTTATGGGTTTTCAGGGTCGGCGAATCCGATTATGATCCCCATTTCAACACAGCTCGAACCTCGCCCTGATTCGAACAAAAAGTCGAAAACTTAAACTTGTTAGGAATTTGGTACTCTGCGTTTGTATCGCTTTTGTCAAAATTTTTCAAATTTATTTTTTTGGTTTAAAAGGTCCTGAAAACAAGTATCCGGGCGTTATCGAGATCGTTGATTATGAATATGATAATTATATTGGCATATTCCTAATCCGAACCCAAACTTGAACAAAAACTTGAAAATTTGAATTTTTTTTAATTTACTTGTTTTAGAATCTGAACAAATTGATCATTTTTAGATGTTTAAATGGTTTTTGACTGCTTCTGTTTGTTTTAATTAATTTTAGAGCAAAAGTGAGAATTTTCATGAATTCGAATTTTCGTTTTTTTGTTCGAGTTCGGGCCCAGGTTTTGGTCGAAATGGGTGCAATATTCGTGATCAGCGACCTCGAAAACCCAGGGTATTGTTTTCAGGACTTTTTAAACCATAAAAAATTAAATTTGAAACATTTTGACCAAAAAGCAGGTACAAACGCAAAGAGTACCCGGAATTGGGTTAAAATGGGTACCAGAATCGGAATTTTCCAGCCATAAAACACTCAGAAGACTAATTCGAAATTTAAAAAAAAATCTTTTATAAGGAGGCTACCAATGGGGCACTATTGCCCAGTCTCGGGTCTGTAACTCTTAAGGGAGCGATTGCAGCCAAAAAATTCTTTCGGATTTAATTAAAACATGGATGAGTCGATGATACATATAATTTATACATAATATTTACATTTTCAATCACTGTAATATTCTTTCTTCACTTGTATCCATTCTTCTTTCGCAACTAAGTAGTGTGTTTAGGCAATGTTGCCAACTTTTATTATGGCCAGGGCCATGTGATGAAGCCGCACCGAATTCGGATGACCCATCAGTTGTTGCTCGCGTACGGCCTCTACCGTCACTTGCATGTTTACGTGAGTACAATTTAGTAGCTTGACGGCGTCAGTGTGTTACAAGTATTTAAAATAAAGTTCTGCAGCATTAAGTATTGTAATATAAAAAGTAGAGACCGGAGAGAATTTTTGGTACTGAGACGGGCATTTTTCTCTAACTCAAAAATTTTGAAAAATTTGGAAAACACCTCAAAAACCCCGGAAAATTTTTCCGCTCCTGGTCTTACATTTTTATTTGAAATAAAATGCTGGCGGGCAACGGTGCACATTTGGGAGCCGGTCGTTTTGGGGGTACACAGCGTATGGGCGCTGACGTTTGGGCGAAGGCGTTTGGGCGCCAGCATTAGACAATTATAAAAAAAGTTATACATGAAAATTGTGTAAAGTCGAAATTTTTGAAGTTTTTTTTAATAAAACTTTTTCCTGGCTTGAAATTCTTTTCGCTTTTGGTAAGCTAATAGAGCATGTTAGAGCTTTCGAATGACACCAAGATTGTTGGATTTGGATGTCAAAGAAAAAAGCTATAGTGGAAAAACATGCTGATGCCCAAACGCCAGCGCCCAAATGCCCGCGCCCAAACTCATGGGTCCCGTTTTCAGCGCCAGCCCAAGTTTTGGAGTAAAATGAGGATATGGCGGTGCCAATAGGCAACTTCGGGGAAATTTTTTTTTGAATTTTTAATGTATTTTGTTAAAAAAACTGAATAGCTTTTTAATTGCCAATTTTTACTTGAAAAACTGCCCCCTGGTTACGGGCCTGATATTACCAATTCAGACTGGACTTGTTTATCAATTTTAACCTTTGGTACGACAATACTTATAAGGGAAGGACGTGAACTGTAACTCGGAAAATGCATATGTGTTATATGCCATTGAATATAGGAGGGTAGACTTCTATAGTAAATTTTAATTTTACGCCCCCATAGCGAAAAACAAGAAAGTTATGGGGCCTTAAAAACAAAATTTTAGGCCTAAAGGCCGATTTCCAGCTTTTTTCACTTTCTATTAATTCTCAACCTTTACATATATTATCATTTTTGTTTATTTTTACTAAAGAAAAATTATCATACATTTTTAGTCGAAAAAATGATTTTTTTTAAATTAATTAATTATATTATACCTTAATTAATATTAATTTGTTTTTATGTTGGGTTTGAACCCGCGCTCCAAAAAACGAATTTAACCAACTGAGCCACCATTTTTACTGAAAACACATACAAAATTTCAATTTTTGAAGCTCCATAACTTTTTGATTTCTCGCTATGGGGGCTTAAAATTAAAAATTTACAATAGAAGTCGACCCTCGGGATTGATCGGGATCGGGATTTCATCGGTCCCGAACCGGGATCCCTCCCGACCATTTTACCAATCCCGCGGGATTGAAGTCATGATAATTTTTAGAAAAATCTCCATTTTTTAATTAATATCTTGAATTTTAAATTAAAAAATATTGTCATTTGCTAATTTTTCTTAAAAAATCCGTAAAAATGCCAAAAAATTTCCACAGGTCTCCAAAATTACAATAAAATTTTCAAAGTTTAACGTAAAAGTTGGCCATTTTGTGACTTTTATTTTTTTCAAAAAAGAATAATCAAAAAAATTTTTAATTCCTAAAATATTATTCTAAATCTTTTAGGTAATATTATGACACAACAATTTCTAAGAATTTTGTGCAAAAATTAGATTAGAAATTGTTGTCTACGTATTTTTCCTTTGGTGCATACTGCAGCGCCGGACTCTAAAAATCCTTATTTCCTGAAAATTTTGTTCAAAATCGCTAAAAATTTTGGTTTTTTTTGGACAAAATCTGTTAACAAATCGCATCCAAAATTAAAAAATTTTCCCGGCGGCGCCTATCGGCACCGCCGGCCTCCACTTTGTTCCCCCCTAAAGTTTTTGAAAAAATCTCAGCAAAAAAATCATAAAAATCTAATTTTTTGGTTCCGATGCACTTAACGATTTGCTAATTTTCTCAAATTGTTAAAACTGATCATTGGAGGCGAAAATAAAAAAATTTATATTTATTAAATTAAAAAAAAATTTAAAGCTATGTTTTTAAATGTTCTAATTTTTGGTCCTAAAATCAGATTTTTTTAGGCATGCTATTCGAATTTTGAAAATTTTCTAAAAACCTGATATAATTCCCATTCCTGTTTTTCTTCAATGGAATTAATCAATTATAAATATTAGATAAGCATTTGAACAAAACTTGACACAAAACATAAAAAAAATTGAGTTTTTGCAAATCCCGATAATCCCGCGGGATCCCGAAAAAAAATCTTCGGGATTGATCGGGATCGGGATTCGGTCGGGATCCGTCCCGATCGTTTTTACGAAATGTTCGGGATTGATCGGGATTCGGTCGGGATCCCGACTCGGGATCCCTCCGACCCCAGTTGTCCGGTCTCTAGTATATAACACATATGCATTTTCCGAGTTACATTTCACGCCCTGGGTTCCCGGTGATTTCGTCAGTGAGTGATTTCGTCAGTAAGTGATTTCGTCAGTGAAAATTAATTCTGAAAAAAGCGAACACCTAACCAAAAATTATAAAAAATTCAAAAAGCCGAAAGATGAAACCGGCTCGAAAATACCCTGGCGGATTGCGATTTGCAAAATCCGTTACATGTATTCTCAAATTGTTGTCCTGCCGAATCCATTTTTAAACGTACCCTCCATACATGATCGGCTGACGCAACAAAATCCGGTTGTAGACAGAAAACTGACAAAGACTATCAACAAACTCAAAATGCTTAGTAAGAAACAGAGGTGGAACGCGAACAGAAAAAACTACGGTCGCGCTCCAACACTGTTAAGAAACTTGAAAGCGAAATTTCGAATTTAATACAGAATGTTAATGGCTGATGACCATCTAGAACAGGGTTACCCTTGAAAATTTCCCGAAATAAGAACATCGCTGGTCAAAAATAAGATTTTAGGGTCAAAAATTAGGAAGCAAAATTTGAGTTTAGTGCTAGTGGCTGGCGATTATCTAGAAATGAACACACAGGAGAGATAAAGCAAAGACGAGGCACGAATAAAATTAATTTATAAATACCTATGTAAATTACCGGCAAAAATATAGGTTGACAATCGAGAAAATAATTTTATTTTGAATTTACATATTTATTTAGTAATATTTCATCGAATTTATGAATTTTTTGAATTTTTTTCGTAAAAAAATACTTATCACTGACGAAATACTTCTGACGAAATCACTCACTGACGAAGTCACTTCTGACGAAATCACATGTTACCGAGAAAATCGATGTACTGCTCGCTGTGGAAGTTGCTCATCTCATCAGCGGAAGCGGGGAATGGGCGCTGAAACGGATGAATGAATGGGCAGCAAAAAAGTGACGAAAATTTGGGCTCCAGGAAAATACGTCAGTGATACAAATATTTAAAAAAATAATCATTAACAAAGGCAGGGCGTGGGTAGCTTTCGTGGTTAATTTTCCGTTTTGAGACGAATTTCTTTTTTTTAAATGTGTTTTTTCTAGGGTAAAATTAGGAGAACAGGGCAAAAGGTCGCCGCAGAAATTTTAGAAAAAAGGAAAAATTAAATTTTTTTTTAAGTTACCTAACATAATTTGAAAAAAAATTACAAGAAATTCAGAAATTTTGTTTTCAGTAACGCCTTGTTTTCAAAAAAGGTTAAAGATTTTTTATCAATGGAAGATTAAAGATCTTAATTAGGTTACACGTAACTGTTCACACATAACCCCACTATCCAAAAAAATTTTCCCACCCGCCGAAGAGCCATTTTTTTGGGCCATAAAAAGGATGCATTTTGGAAAATATCGAAGTCACCAAACTCAAAATTGCTTAAAAACGGTCAGAATCGATGTAAAAAGGTTATAAATGGGTCGGAAAAATAGAATTGGGGGCGCGTTTGCCTTTTTTCAGGCTGAAAAAGTGCCGGAATTGGAGTGCCAAACTCAGCTGGGACCCAAATGACCGCACTATAAAAAGCACTCTAAATTTAGGGTAATTTGTTGTGGCGCTGATCACGAATATGACCTTTATTTTGCAGAATTCCGAACCCCGAACCCCAATTCGAACAAAATTTAAAATTTATAAATTAAAAGAAAAATAATTTTTACGGGTTTTTAAAAGAACGTCAAATATAAATGATTTGTCAGTGTTCGATCATTTAAAAATGTATAGTGCCAAATCTCTCAATTTTCGAGTTTTGAACCGGTTTGAACTGAAAAAGGGCAAGCGCGCCCATAATTCTATTTTTCCTCTCAATTTCAAACCCTTTTACATCGATTTTGACCGTTTTTAAGCATTTTTGAGTTTGGTGACTATGATCAATATTTATCTGCATTTTTGCGATTTTGGGCTCAGATTTTCAATAAATAATGGGTACAATTAGATCCGGAAGTGCCGATAGAAGCTGCTGGGAATTTTTTTTGTGTAATATTAATGAAATATGATAAGTAAATTGTGCAAATTTTAATGAAAAAATAACACAATTTTCATGCTTAGCATGAAAATTTTACCATAAAAAAATTTGAAAAAATCAGAGGGCCTAAAAATCGAAAAGTACCCAGTTGCTCACCTTTCGGTGTTCATACTGCACTTCCTTGTTTAGTCAATGTTGGCGGCGACTGTCCACTCTTTGACGGACTCTTCCAATTTTGCCAACTTTCCACCGGCGGCTCGTTGGGTTTGTTAGCGCCTCCCTCCATTTGCCATTTAATTGCATTGCTTTTCCCATTTTCTAGCGGCTGCGGCAAAGCTTAACAAGCAAAAGGCTGAAATTGCCATCAATTGGATGGGCGGGTTGCACCACGCCAAACATTCGAAGTATTTTTTTTTAATTTTTGCTTTTATTCATTGCTCACCTCTTTGAGGGCGTCCGGCTTCTGCTACACCAATGACATTGTGCTGGGCATTCTGGAGCTGTTGACGTACCACAAACGGTCGTCGTTTTCCTCTTTGCTGTGGCGTCGCATTTCATTTATTTTGTTTATGTTTTAGGGTCTTGTACGTCGACATCGACGTGCATCACGGCGATGGTATGGTATTTTTGGGTGTTGGGACATAAAATAAAGTCAAAAAGGGTGTATATAAAAAATAAAATGAAAATATTTTCGAAAAAATTATCCATAAAGCAAATTATAATTCGATAGCCCTAAGTGTTTTCAGGTAGCCTGTAAAATTCTAAAAAATTTCATCAAGTTCAACAGTAGGGACAATAATACATAAGGAACCATTTTTTCAAAAATTTTAGTTATAAAATGTTGCTTTTGAGCAAAGTTATGGATTTTTTTAAAAGTTTCACTCGATTTTTATATAGCCCCATTTTTCGATGGTTATGACAACGTATTTTGAATGGTCGTAGTTAAGGTGCCCCACCCTCCCATTTCGTGCAAAGAGTCGGAAATCAATTTTCATCAACAGAATTCACAGTTTATAAAATTATCAAAGAACAATTAGGCTCTAATGCATTTTATGAGTCCAATCCATTAACCATACTTGGTTTTTATACAACAACTTTGTTCATGTTCGAACAAACCCGAAATTTTTAATATCATTCGAAAGCACAAATTCTGCTAATGTAATAATACGAGAAAACAAGAAAATCTTTACATTTGAAGAAGGGTACAAACAAAAATGGTTAATTGATTGGACTCATAAAGTGCATTAGAGCCCAATTAATGCCCATAATAAACCAAAAGACTGCATTTCAATGTGTTTAGGCTATCATCAGGGATTGAAAATTATTATTGTTTAAAAAAAGTTATGATAAAAAATAGTAAAATTTTTTCATTCATAGCTTTTTACGAATATGATTTAAATTTTTTAGTTTTCCTAGGCAATGGAGAACTTTATGGGCTATTGAATTATACCAAAAACGTTAGATTTGGTTTAGGGGGCAGTAAGAGTTTGGTGTCGTCCATTATCTTACAGGGACGGTCCCAGGATTTTGGATTTGAGGGGGTACTGCCACCGCCCTAGGCGAAAAATGCCCTGGAAAATTTTTCATTTTTTAATTGTTGTTAGCTTCAGGTGTCGAAGAAGCCTTTTACACAACCGACAGAGTGATGACTGTTTCCTTTCACAAATATGGCCGCAACTTTTTCCCAGAGTCCGGCGAATTGGCGGTAATTCATTGGTACTCATATGTTTTATCAGCCCCCCCCCTCCCTCAATTTTCTTAAAATAATTTTTTTCTAAGCTGAGGTAATGTGATAATCTCGAAGCTAAATTAAGGGCATAATAAAAAAAATTTAAAAGAATATTCCATAATCTGTGAAGTCGATTGGAAATGCATTAATCTGTGACTTAGCCTTTTATGATATGTTAACTTTATATAAAATGGCTAAAATTAAAGGTCATATTCGAGACCAGTATTTATATTTAAACAACAAAAAAAAAAATTCAAGAGGGGGAGTGGGTTGACAAAACCAACAAGTAATTCATTCAATTTCTTAATAATTAAATTTAATTTTGCCCATTCTTTAAGGTCATTGGTGCAGATTCCGGCCGGTACTACACGGTGAATGTGCCATTGAAAGACGGCATAACGGACGAGACCTATCAGCTGATTTTTCAACCGGTACGTTTTCCCGGATTTTAGGGGCAAAAAAATGGAAAATACGTACCGGGACGAAAATCAAGAAATAATCGCCTAAATACAGTATGAGTTGGGTTTTTACCCTTGAATTCCTCATTCATTTCGTAATCAATGCTTCTCTGCAGATTATGCACAAAGTCATGGAGGTGTTCCAACCGGGTGCCGTTGTTTTGCAGTGCGGCGCCGATTCGCTCAGCGAAGACCGACTTGGCACATTCAATTTGACGCTTAACGGTCGGTCTTTTCTGTTAAATACGTTCAATTTTCTGCAAAATTTTTTTGTAAAAACATGTATGTCAGTGTTTTTTAGAGTCGGAAAATTCTATCTGACATCCATTTCGACCAATCTTGGAACCGGATTCGAACAAAAATTCAAACCAAAAATTTTCGACTTTTTGTTCGAATTCGGCTCTGTTGTTAGAAATGTTTCGAAATGGATGTTTCATAATCGGATCTTCCTTCTCTGAAAGCCCTATAAGATATGTTTTTACAATTTTGTAAATACCATCTGAACTCTATTACCAGGGCTCGCAGATGAAAATTTTCAAACCTTTTGGCAAGAAAAAAAGCCTCATTTTCGGTCAAAAAGCCTCATTTTTACAAATTTATTTAAAACACGTTTAAAATTTTCAAATATTTTATTTTTGATTGTCCATAACAATTTGAGCAATTTTTTGTAGAACTAGGTAAACATTTTGTGAAATTCTAAGCATGAAAAACCGAAGTTGATTTTTTTGTGGCGCTTTTTCCAAAAAACTTTTGGGAAACAAGGGGAGCCGGCGGTGACGATAGGCGCCCGCCGGGAAAAATTTTGTTGATTTTTAATATGATTTTTTAACAGATTTGTCCACAAAAACGGCCAAATTTACGGTTCTGAGCAAATTTTTAAGAAAATAAAGGAACATAAAACTTTTTCCGCGATTCCAATGTGCCGTTGATGTTATTGGGCGGTGGCGGGTAACATTGCGGCAATTTTGTTTGCATTTCACATTTTGATTTATGTAGATACATTCCACGGAATGTTGCTCGATGTTGGACATAAGAGACGGCGTTGGCACTGGACGTGGAACTATCCGACGGTTGTTCTGGCAAAACGAGGGGGGGAGGGATAATTGGAGACGGGGGATTATTTTTTATGAGCAGAAATGTTAGGAGTTTGAAAAGTAATAACCCATGGGGGATTATTAGAGAATATACGGTATTCAGCATAGCACCTAAAAATCCCATCTATCATCGGGAGCAGCTCGTTCCCCCCCCCCCCCCCCCCCCCCCCGCCGTTCCCCCCCCCCCCGAGAAATTTTTTAAAAAAAATTTTGCTAACTTCAAAATTTTTCAATAAAAATCTTAGAAAGTTTTTTCATAAGAAAATTCTGAGAAAAAAAATTTCGAGAAATTTTCAGCGATTTTTTGAAAAATCTTAGTAATTCAGCATAAAAATTTCTTTAAAAATAAACTTTCTAAGAATTTTTTCTTTCAAATTTCGAAGTTAGCAAAATTTTTTTAAAAAAATTTCTCGGGGGGGGGGGAAACGATGCGGGGGGGGGGGGGAGGGAAACGTAGTGTACCCCTATTCATCAGCTCTTATTATTTTGTCATTCAGATCTCCCGTACAACGATTTTTTTGAATATTTTGCGCCAAATTATTGCCTCCATATCAACGCCGACTCCAAGGTCACCAACCACAACACAGAAACTTATTTAAGGACAGTTCAGTACGTTTATTCATGGCGAACCATTGCATGTTTTTTTTGATTTTTACAGAAACCGCGTTTTTGAGAATCTCAGCAATTTGTCTCATGTGCCAAGCGTCCAAATGCAAGGTGATTTGATGCTACAGCAAAAAGTTGTAATTAGGGCCTGAAATTTGGATTCAAGAAATACTCAGACTTCTCTAGGCCTAAACCAAGGCGCTTGGACCTGGATTTTGTGAAAAATCAATTTTGAAAAAATCGATTAGTTGCTTAGGAACATCTAAAAATATCTACCGTATTGAACAGAAATTCCTGAAGACGGCATGCAAATCGATGAGTCAGCGGCGCAGGACGAGGCAAACCCGGACAGACGACTTCCTGGTGGGTGATTGGCAAGCCCGTAGCCATGGGGCAGCCCCCCTCCCCCTTGAAAATAAAAATATTATTTTTTTACGTAATAATGCGACATTTTTTTGAGAATTTACACAATTTTTTTAAATTGATTTTCAAATTGTCCAGTAAATTTTTCCTTCGGCCCCATTTACCATTATTTTTTGAAACTCTAAGCTCGCTAAAGGTTTTAAAAGTAAGAGTGGCGAAAAATTGTTTTGGTCCCTCGTTTCGAATTTTTTTCTGGCTATGGACTGTTATCCATGGTTGTCTGTTTTTTAAATCTGCCGATTAAGCCGAGATCAGTGACCACATGACTGCACACTCTGGCGAATTCTACGACGGCGAAAACGAAGGTGAAGACCGCAGGAACAGGCAAAAATATAAGAGGAGCGGAGGGAAAACGACGAATGACGAACAAACCGCGCCGATGGAGGTGGACGAGATGAAGCAGGACAAATCGAAGCGAATCAAAAAACAGCCGTTGGTGGCAGAGCAGCAAGAAGACGACGATGTTGTACTGCTAGAGGATGATGCCAACAACAACTGACGCAGACGAGCAGAATGAGGAAAGGAAACAGACTCACAAGAAATCATTCTATATTATTTGATGGTCCGCACATTGATCTCTCTCGCCCATCACTTTCTTATTTTTTGACTTTCCTAATTGCTTTCCATTTGAATAAAAAACCCATTCATTGCATCTTTTTTTGAATGAAAAATATAAAAAATGTTTTTTATGCCTTTTGATCAGGAGAAATTAATTTGAAGCGCAATTTAAGTATTTTTGCGATTCTGTATTACACTCAGGAGATATTAGGGCCGCTGATCACTAATGTGACACATCCGTTTCGACCAATTCCTAAAACCGAATTCGAAAAAAAAATCGGAAGTTCACATTTTCGAAATTTGGATTAAAAAACTCGAATAGGCCAAAATATGTGTCCAAAAATTGAAAGAAATTGTCGACAGAAAAATTTTTTACATTTGCCAAGACTCATCCATATGCCCAACTCATCCATGCACAAAAAATGCCACGATGACGACTCGCATTCACACATTGATAACCCGCGATAATTTCTGCACAAGATTCAACAGAATGTCGCCGTCACTTAATAATGCGGGAGGGGAATATTTTTTGATTTGGAAAATTAAAGAAAAAACTCAGTGAAGCAGTTTTTTATACTGGTAGAATTGTTGTCGGCCTGTCCCATTTCCACCACGTCTTTCACCGCGTCAATGCGACACTTCAACCCGCCCAAGGAGATGAATATGAACAGTTCCTTGTCGATGAACTCTTTGCTGACCTAAAGCATTTCGCCATGACACCAAGACCGACCTGGAAATGAATGACAAATTGTTTTTTTTTACAAAAATTTCAATAAAATTTATGGTCGGTCACCGTTTTGTACGGTGACAAAAATTGTTGGTATGCCCGGACACGCATGGCACGAGAGTAGAACTGGTAGTGGGGCCTCAGATAACGGTCCTGCTTCATGTACTGCTCCAGCTCGGCAAGTGCCGTGAAGAACTGCGCGTATTCCAATCGGTAAAAGGTGGTCAGCAATTGTTTGGCCAATGGCAAATGACGGTTTTTTTCTGTCGGTTTGGCGTTCAACTGAAAGCAATAGAAATTGATGAACTTTAGGGGTGGCAATTACTCTCCCAACCAAAATTGTGGGAATTTTCAAGAGTAAATCAGTATAGAAATTCGACAGCGCTAATGCCTGCCACTGTCGCGTTCACAACATTAGAATTTTCAATTTATTCGTCTATCATTGCCATAGGGTCGGGTCACTTTGGCGCGGCCACTTTGGCGCAGATGTTTTGGCGCACGTTATAAAAGCAAATTTTTTTCATGCAGTGAACTACCATATACACGTAATTTTTCGAAATAAAGTAAAATTCTTTTTGAAGTATTATGTACCATCGAATACCGGGTCTGACTCCGAATTTTCGAGTGAAAGCCAGTATAAATAATCAGATTTGAGTCTGGGGTTCGGAATTGAGCAAGCCCGAGTCCATATGTTCGTGATCAGCACCCTCGAAAATCCAGCGGATAGTGTTTTTGAACCAAAGTATAAAAGTCAAATTAGGGATCGCACTTCTGCATGATTGCTCACCACTGCAGTAGCATGGTACTATGAAAGAAATGGCACATAGTTATGCACAATGAAAGGCAAATTAAACATTTTTTTGAGTTTTTTAAACATTGGCGCCAAAAAGGCCATTTTATAACGTGCGCCAAAGTGGGCGGTTTCCTTGCCATAGGACTATTTAGAAAATCAAAAAACAAAAACAAAATTGTACGAAAATTGAACCGACTTTCTGCTGTACTTCGCTGCAGTTGACCACCTTTTCCTTCAAATCGGGCCGGTCCAAAGCTGTAAAAAAAAGAGTTTGTTTCAGTAACGATTACTTCTTTGACTAGTAGGAAGAAAAAATCGGAAATTGTTAAAAAGGCAAATGCACAATTTAGAAAGGTGAAAACTAGAGTAGAGAGGGACCGGGAATTTGGGCAAAAAAAAAAGCTAAATTAAATAATGAAAATTTTTCAAACAAATTTTGTTCAATTATTTCAAAAAATTAATCATTTGGGCTAGATGGTCGAATATTATTTAAAATTTAGATTTACTTATCACACCACTTTTTTCGGCGCGCTTATTCCAGATAAATTAACAAAGTTATATAAAAAATATATAATGATACGAAAAATATTATTCATTAATCATAAAATATATATATGGTTAATGTAACAAAATATTGTGTCAAGGCAGTTCGTCAATGGCGTTTCGTACAATTTCAAATGGGAATGGCCATAACTTTTTTGTTCGTCAGTTAATTTTTTTCAAAATTGGCATCATTTGAAAGCTCTACGTGTTTAGAAGTTATCATTAAGCAGAATCTAAGCGATTAATCATCTCACAAAAAGATATGATTTATAAGATTTAAAAATTCAAGAAAATCCTATTTTTTTGTCAACTATAAACCAAAATTTCTGGTAAGATGATTAATTAGAAGAAATCAAAATGTGCCGAAATTTGAGAAATGCAAATCAACATTTTCTTTTAACGAACATTTTTTTTTATTAAATATGAACACTGAAGTTGATATTTTTTAACATCAACATACATTAATTATCCCATCAACATTAATATCAACGCTATTTTTAAAATTTCGATAATTTTTTTTAATTTACAGTATTTTTTCAAAATGACTTTTGGCGGCAAATAAATGAGTTGCGTGCCGTATGGTATCACACCGCATTTCATAGACCCTTAACTTTTTTTTCTCTACGCGAAAAGATATGCCGCATTTTGTCTATTCTTTTCCTGTATATTATAAATTTATAAAAAGTTTCGCCATCAATATTTTTGATAACATTTTAATTTTCAATAATTCTATTTTTTTATTGGTTATTTTAAAATATTGAATTCGTCTACATGCCATTTAAATAGAAAATCCACTTATACAAATACTTTTCACTTTGAAAATCCATAATTTACTTAATTTCTTTTTTGAACGAGTCTTATTTTTATTAAATTTTAGAATAAAAATATATAAAATAAAAATGAATTTTCTTGTAAATAATTTATCATATAAATTCCAAACTTTCCAAAATAAATTTGCTCATTTTAATGAAATCATTGCCTTCTAAGGTAGAATAATTCTTCTCCAAATTTGGCTTTCCATATGCAAATGTTCTTTGCCGAAGTGTTTATTATTTCAGCAATTTCCTTGTCATTAATTTCTGGATTTTCTTTTTTTATTTCCCAATAAATTTTCATTTTTTCCATTTTTTCTTTCACCGTTATGCTTTTATGGCTAATATAAATGCCAAATTGTTTCTTCCATTTATTAATTGCTCCATAATTAACTCCAATTTTCTTGCAAATTTCGACATAATTTTTGTACCATTCTTTTTTTGAATATTTTCTTCCATTTTGCTTATATTCATTTGTCATTGCAATAAATTTCTGCACAATTTCAAATTTTTGTTCATCACTTTTTGATTTATGCCATTTATTTTTTTGAAGAGAAAATTCTTTAATCCATTTTTTTAATATAATTGCTATTTGTGCCCAAATTTTTCGCTATTTTCCATCAATTTTATTCCATTATTTTTTTGGATATTTTCTTTCTTTTTGCCTAATTTTCTCTTTTGTTTTATAATATTTTCTAATGATTTCCTGTTTCTTCTATTTATTTTTCGCTTTTTCTTCTTTTTCTTCCCCTTTTTCTCAAAAATATTTCATCAAATGACTTTTGTTGCAATTTTTCTCTTCGGATTCAATTAATGGACTTTATTCATTAATCATAAAATATATATATGGTTAATGTAACAAAATATTGTGTCAAGGCAGTTCGTCAATGGCGTTTCGTACAATTTCAAATGGGAATGGCCATAACTTTTTTGTTCGTCAGTTAATTTTTTTCAAAATTGGCATCATTTGAAAGCTCTACGTGTTTAGAAGTTATCATTAAGCAGAATCTAAGCGATTAATCATCTCACAAAAAGATATGATTTATAAGATTTAAAAATTCAAGAAAATCCTATTTTTTTGTCAACTATAAACCAAAATTTCTGGTAAGATGATTAATTGATTATTCAAAGAATCCGGAAATAGAAGAAATCAAAATGTGCCGAAATTTGAGAAATGCAAATCAACATTTTCTTTTAACGAACATTTTTTTTATTAAATATGAACACTGAAGTTGATATTTTTTAACATCAACATACATTAATTATCCCATCAACATTAATATCAACGCTATTTTTAAAATTTCGATAATTTTTTTTAATTTACAGTATTTTTTCAAAATGACTTTTGGCGGCAAATAAATGAGTTGCGTGCCGTATGGTATCACACCGCATTTCATAGACCCTTAACTTTTTTTTTCTCTACGCGAAAAGATATGCCGCATTTTGTCTATTCTTTTCCTGTATATTATAAATTTATAAAAAGTTTCGCCATCAATATTTTTTGATAACATTTTAATTTTCAATAATTCTATTTTTTTATTGGTTATTTTAAAATATTGAATTCGTCTACATGCCATTTAAATAGAAAATCCACTTATACAAATATTTACTTAATTTCTTTTTTGAACGAGTCTTATTTTTATTAAATTTTAGAATAAAAATATATAAAATAAAAATGAATTTTCTTGTAAATAATTTATCATATAAATTCCAAACTTTCCAAAATAAATTTGCTCATTTTAATGAAATCATTGCCTTCTAAGGTAGAATAATTCTTCTCCAAATTTGGCTTTCCATATGCAAATGTTCTTTGCCGAAGTGTTTATTATTTCAGCAATTTCCTTGTCATTAATTTCTGGATTTTCTTTTTTTATTTCCCAATAAATTTTCATTTTTTCCATTTTTTCTTTCACCGTTATGCTTTTATGGCTAATATAAATGCCAAATTGTTTCTTCCATTTATTAATTGCTCCATAATTAACTCCAATTTTCTTGCAAATTTCGACATAATTTTTGTACCATTCTTTTTTTGAATATTTTCTTCCATTTTGCTTATATTCATTTGACATTGCAATAAATTTTTGCACAATTTCAATTTTACCTCTGTCACTTTTTGTTTTGTAGTTATGGAGACCAAATTCATTAATCCATTTATAAATAATTTTGCGATTTGTCCCCAATTTATTCGCGATTTTTACATCAATTTTATTCCATTCTTTTGTTGAATATTTCTTCCTTTTTGCTTTATTTTCTCTTTTATTTTATAATATTTTTCAATTTCTCTTTTTTTGTTTTCATTTTTCTTTTTCTTCCCATTTTTCTCCAAATATTTCATCAAAGGTTTTTCGTTGAAGTTTTTTCTTTTCTGTTCCAATTTGATCAGTTAGGGAGGGTAATCAAAAATAGAAATAATAAAATAAATTTCATTTTATTCCCAATTAATTACTTTGTAATGCTAAATTAACAATTCGATGACGGAAATCAGGGAATTTTAGCTATTATTTATTTGAAAATAGAGAAAATGAAAATTTATTGCATAGAATTGATTACAAAGATCAGGACAATTAGCCAATCAATGAATGTTTTGGATGATTATTCCAAAATTCAAAATAGGCAAAAAAATTTTTACATTAATGACAACAAAAATAAAAATTGATAAAAAATTCATTTTGAAGTGGGTGAAAATATTTTTAACTTGATTCGAGAAAAGAAACTGAGATTAATCAATGACTCTCCGAGAAGTGAGGATCACCAAAATCCAGAGAAATTTCTCAATTCGAGCCTCTAGAACTGAGAATTCTGAAAAAATAGTAATTACTATTAGTTATGATCCCGAGATTTCCCGAGCACTTATCATTTCATTCATCATTTAACATTCCTTTCCCATTTCGATCATTCATTTGCCTATTTCCATTGCATTTCACATTTTGTAAGCAAAGCTTTATTACCCCAAGTTTGAGGTTTGAGATGGAACAATTAATGGCCACTAAAAAGTAAAAATTAATCATTTTTGTTTTTATTAAAAAAAATATATACAACATTTAAACAAAAAATAAATGTTCAAAAAATGGCAATAAAATTATGCCGAAATTTTGTAATAAAATCGGAGTTAGCCTTTAGACAATTGAAAAAGAGAAAAGTAGAGAAGCTCACAAAACAAAAGTAAAAGAATTTCGGGAATCGGTCACACCTTTAGATGAGATAATCATTAGTTATTTAGATTGTAATAAAATTTTTTCGATTTTTTAATGTGTTCAGTAGAACCGGAATTTTAATTAATGGAAAAAAAATTATTTTATATATTTATTTAATTATTAAAAATATTTTCGGTCAGTAGGAAAGAATTTATTCACAAAATTTTTTCATTTCATTTGGGTAGAATTATCTTCTTTTTTTTTGCTTAAACCAGTAAATTTTTGATTGAAAATATTTTTGGCCAGTAGGAAAGAATTTATTCATAAAAATATTTTCAATTAAGCAAAAATTCTTTATTTTTTCTGCTTATAACCAGTAAATTGTTGATTTTTAGTTAATAATAAATTTCAATTATTTTATAAAAAAAATATTTTTGATATTAAAAAAAATGAAATTACTTCTTCAATTATTTTTCATTTTATTTTTATTCGTCAAAATTAAACAAATTGAAACAGCTAATGAAAAGTTACAACAAAAGTCATTTGATGAAATATTTGGAGAAAAATGGGAAGAAAAAGAAAAATGAAAACAAAAAAAGAGAAATTGAAAAATATTATAAAATAAAAGAGAAAATTAAGCAAAAAGGATAAGCAAAATGGAAGAAAATATTCAAAAAAAGAATGGTACAAAAATTATGTCGAAATTTGCAAGAAAATTGGAGTTAATTATGGAGCAATTAATAAATGGAAGAAACAATTTGGCATTTATATTAGCCATAAAAGCATAACGGTGAAAGAAAAAATGGAAAAAATGAAAATTTATTGGGAAATAAAAAAAGAAAATCCAGAAATTAATGACAAGGAAATTGCTGAAATAATAAACACTTCGGCAAAGAACATTTGCATATGGAAAGCCAAATTTGGAGAAGAATTATTCTACCTTAGAAGGCAATGATTTCATTAAAATGAGCAAATTTATTTTGGAAAGTTTGGAATTTATATGATAAATTATTTACAAGAAAATTCATTTTTATTTTATATATTTTTATTCTAAAATTTAATAAAAATAAGACTCGTTCAAAAAAGAAATTAAGTAAATTATGGATTTTCAAAGTGAAAAGTATTTGTATAAGTGGATTTTCTATTTAAATGGCATGTAGACGAATTCAATATTTTAAAATAACCAATAAAAAAATAGAATTATTGAAAATTAAAATGTTATCAAAAAATATTGATGGCGAAACTTTTTATAAATTTATAATATACAGGAAAAGAATAGACAAAATGCGGCATATCTTTTCGCGTAGAGAAAAAAAAAGTTAAGGGTCTATGAAATGCGGTGTGATACCATACGGCACGCAACTCATTTATTTGCCGCCAAAAGTCATTTTGAAAAAATACTGTAAATTAAAAAAAATTATCGAAATTTTAAAAATAGCGTTGATATTAATGTTGATGGGATAATTAATGTATGTTGATGTTAAAAAATATCAACTTCAGTGTTCATATTTAATAAAAAAAAATGTTCGTTAAAAGAAAATGTTGATTTGCATTTCTCAAATTTCGGCACATTTTGATTTCTTCTAATTAATCATCTTACCAGAAATTTTGGTTTATAGTTGACAAAAAAATAGGATTTTCTTGAATTTTTAAATCTTATAAATCATATCTTTTTGTGAGATGATTAATCGCTTAGATTCTGCTTAATGATAACTTCTAAACACGTAGAGCTTTCAAATGATGCCAATTTTGAAAAAAATTAACTGACGAACAAAAAAGTTATGGCCATTCCCATTTGAAATTGTACGAAACGCCATTGACGAACTGCCTTGACACAATATTTTGTTACATTAACCATATATATATTTTATGATTACTTTTGTAAAAATTTAAAAGTCAAAATTTCCGCCAATTTTTCCTTTAGTCATATTGTTTTTCCTACTAAAAAGGCCCAAAATAGGTGCAAAAATTGGTGTTAAAAATTGGAACAATTCAGTGTATCTTTTTGTATAAAAATTCTAAAATTGACTTTTTTTATCAATTTCGCCCGCACAATTGCAACTTGTTAAGAAAATTAATAATAAATTTTGAAGGTTTTTTTTTAATTTTCATTTGCTAGGGGTGTAATTGAAAATTTAAGTGTCCATGTTAGGGGTGTATTTTTCTGAAATTTTTAGAACCGTTTCTTTCGGGTGTAATTTTCGTGTTTTTTGCATTTTTATTGAAATAAAAATTCAAAAATTATAATTTTTGGTCTTTTATACCAAATTTTTATTAACTTACTGCATACATTATTGTTGCAAAATCTGGTACTAAATTGCACAAAAATTCTCAAATTTTTATTAAATTTCATTCCAAGACACCCAAAAAGTTAAAAAGGATCAATTTTGAAAAAAATTATTAACAAATTTCTCCCTCCCCCATTGCCAAAAAGTTTTTCGAAAAAAGCGCCCGCAAAAAGTGTTAGAAGTAAAAAATATGGTCATCGCCATAATGTTTTAATAGAATAAGATTAAGGGAGAAAGAAAAAATGAAAATTTATTGGCAAACAAATCGTGAAAAAACACAAAAAAGTAGTGATCAGAAAATTGTTAAAATGTTGAAAACATAAATGCACGCCTTTCAGAATCTAAGAAATTATTGGGAAATGCAGCATTTAATTTGATCAAAATAATTAAAAACTTATCCTTTAATTCTTGGATGCTCATTTAGTAAATTTAAAAATTTTTCTTTTTAATACCGTGACACCCTCCATTAATTCAAAGTTCAGCGCCGGCGTTTCTTTCATTTTAATTTTTGTTAATGGCCGCCTTATAGCAATTAGTTATGGCCACTTTTTATAATAAAATATTGTATTTTATATCTTGAAATCAAAATGTATTTACCTTTTTAATATTAGGGTAATTTTTATAACGTAATTCATATAAATTAATATTTTAACGCTAATAATTTTTTATTTGGATTTTTACTCTAATTATAATATTTGAATTTAATTAATGATTTTTTTTTCTTGGTTTTATTAAGGGATTTTTTAAAATATATTAGTAATATGTACTATTTGATTATTTTAGAACCTTTAGTATATGTTTGGTTTTATTGCCGAAATTAATATATTTAATTTAGAAAATGTTATGTGAAAATTTTCTATTTTCATCATATTATAATCATTAGAACCTATAATTATTTTAAATTTTACTTTTTCTTTTATAATTATGGTGTTGAAAAAATCAAAGATTGAATTTAAGATATTAATTAAATTTAACTTTATGATGATGAGAATTAGGTTCACATTAGTATAAGAGCGAGCATTCTCTCGTATGTTGACTGTGAAATCTTTAGTTTTTCTTCAAACTCATAATTATTTCAAGTTTATTTTATACAGAAACCCTTGAATGTTTTTAATGTTTGATTTAATAATGAAATACATTGGCTAAGATAATACTCAATTGTATATAGTTTTCTTTTATATTATTGCAATATAATAATAGTAAAATTGAAATAATAATTTATTTAATCAAACATTATTTTTCTATAATTTTTTTCAAAATTTGTTGCGTTTCGAGACTTGAATAATTCGCGGAAATTTCTGATAGTTTGTCATATTCCAAATTTTCAAATGCGAATTTTTAATTTTCATTTTAGATTTTAGGACTTGTACAACTTTCAATTGATTACACAATAAATTTTCTGATTTTTTAGCATATCCGACTTAAAAATTAATAATCTTTTTTTTTTCATTTGATTTTATCTCGTATGAAGGTATCGGCTTACAAGTGCTGCGATGAACATTTAAAGACCGATTCATTTTTATAGTTTGTATTTAACATAAATTTTCTATAAGTATTTGTTATTATTTTAATTAAAAAATCAATTAAATTTTAAAATGAATTTTTTATTTTAATATGAATTCTGCGATTAAATTATCAAATCCTTACCTATTACATTAGTAGGGCCGTGCTTTTTAGTGATTTATTTTATTTTTTGCTCAATTGAGTTTTGTCACTAAGGTCCATTAGTACAAAAATAAATATAATATTTTTATATATCGAATTTTTATCATTATTTTTAATTTTATTTTGTTTTAATAAACATCTAAATTTTTATGAAAAGTCATATATCACATCACATATATTCTTTTTTTGCTTTCTTCGTTTAATTGTAAAATTAAACTTCAATAATATTATTAATTCAGATTTTGCAATGTTTAATCAATGAATTTCATAAGCATTAATTGTTGGAAATATTTGCTATTTTTAATCCATTTATGATTCAATCGCTAAATATGCATGCGATTCTAATTCAAAATACAAATCAATATGGCAGTATAGGGTCTAAGTGACAATTTTAATAAAATAAATATATGTTCTATGTTACTATAAATAGAATTTATTAAATGTTTCTGTCTAAACATTATGTTATTTTTTAATTCATTTCTCAAAAATAATTTTTATTTAATGTTTTAGGGTAGATTCTTATGCAATACAATAAAAGTGAATTCATTTATTGATTTTTTTATATTTAAAAATCACTAAATATTTACAATGAATTAATACAATTCTTATTTTAATATGCATCGAATCTGGGTAATTAAATCAGAAAATTAAATTCTACTATTTATTTTAATGTATGTAATTTGGAGAATTTTCCCATTTATTGTTATTTATTTTTTTTTGGCGGTGACTATGAAACTAATCATCCAAATTTAATTATCCAATACATTAATTTTCATAAAAAATTTCTTAAAATCGCAAAATTTGGTTATTTTTAAAAGAATTAAAATTAAAGAAGTAAGATTTTTTTTTATTATTTCGCTTTCTTTGTCCTAATTTTTCAGTAGCTCCATCGTTTAGCACATTTATTATTATATTTTTGATTTAATATTTAAAAATTTTTTTCATTAATCCTTTAAATGAAACGTTTGAATTTTATTCATTTTTTAAATCAATTATTTTATTTATTTCGATTAAATACAAAGTTTAATAATTTAAAATTCATTTTCCTGCTCTCATCCGTTGTTTTCCGCCAGGAAGTAAATTGGTGTGTTTTTATTATCTAATGATTCATTAAGAAATTATTTTTAGAATTTGTTAATTGAATATAATATAGATTTATAGAAATATTAGATCAATTTACTTTTTCACTATCTTTTATATTGACTTTTTACATATCATTAATCTTTTATTTAGTATTTGTTAAGGCTTCTGCTGAGAAGTTTTGGGATTAAGCAATATAAATATATATTAAAATCTGTTAGTTTCCCTTTTATTTTTATTGATATATTTGCAACATAAAGGCATTTATATAATTTTCTAAAATTTTCTCCTAGTTTTGAATAAAATTTTATTACTTATTCTATTCTATAGCCGTAAAAATTTAAAAAATTCGTTGACAATCCGTGGTTTAAGTCATATATTTTAATTTTTATCATTTTGTATTAATTCTCTTATTTTGGTTTTCGATTATTTTTTTATTATATAATTGCATTGAAATATGTTTAAAATTCGTATATGTTGTATTCTATGTTATCTATTTTATTTTTCTTCGTATACATTTAATAATTTTTCATTTAATTAGTGCAACGGATCATTTTATCGTCACATTATTAATATGTTCTTCTTCTCTTATAAGCAAATTTTTTTGTTATAAATTATTGTAAGGGATCATTTCGCGCTGCCTGACAACATGATTTGTCAAGTTTTGCTCACAACAGCAGTTTATGTATGAAAAAATAGTGTAAATAATTTATTTCTTTAATCTTCATATTATATATATATATATCTATAAAATTTTTGTAGTTTTATTTTACTTTTATTAATTGATAGTGAATTCGTGGAATGAAATATTATTTATTTATTTTTTGTTTATTTTTTAGTTTTTTTTTATTTCCACTCATTTAAGCTGTCTTAATTTTTAATGAAAGTATCTAAACATATTAAAAATTTAATTTTTGTCTTCATAAATACTTAATATTTGATCATATTTATGTTTTTGTAATTGTTACGCCCTTGCGAGTTTCTCGCATCCCTGGTCTCTGGCTCCAATTCACTCAGGTGCTGCACATCGTGAAGTTGTTGACCCATTAATCAGCAATATTACAATGTAGCGAATCAATTGTTTCATAAGATTTTCCATGCTAATTATATTTTTTATTAATTTATCATTAATGTTTCAAAATTAAACTTTTTGTAGTTTTATTTAATTTTACAATTGTTTTGCGGTTAGTATCCGCGGTAGGCAATTCGTTGTCGTCTCGTTGAATATTAATTATGTTTTACAAAAAATTAAATTGCTACAATCTTTTAGTTTACTTTCCTTCGATTTTATACTTTTTATGATTTTAGGTTTATTTGAATTTTATTTTTTCGTTTATAATATAATGGATACAAATAATCTGCCGGTCCGACCTCCTCCAATGAATAAAATTAATCTGTAATGGATTTCAACCAAATTTGGACGAAATTCTGCAATTTTTGGCCTACAATAGACATAAAAAATGGAATGGATAAAATGAATGGTAAAATCACTTAAGGTTCTCTATATACTAAAATTCAAAAAAAAAGTTATCATTTCAAAAAAATATGGAAAGCGCAAATATTTTGGTAGTTCCGTGTTCCCCCCCCCCCCCAAACTTTTTTCCAGTAATTTTTTCTAGGCCAATTTTGTGCCTGAACAAGAATCCAGCATCTTTTGGCTAATTCCGAACCCGAATCAGAATAAAAAGTCGACAAATTAAATAATAGCGAAAATAAATGTCATATTCGTGTTCTTAGAATAAAAGGAAAAAGAGAACCTTAAGCTCTACCGTTGATACCGAAAATCTTTAAATGATTATTACGCCATAATTATAATTTTAATGCTTATTATTCATTTATTGCGAAAAATAGACTTTAGCAATGCAAAAGAAATAAATTTTTTACAAAGGCAAAAATGGTCAATTGCATATTTGTGTTCAGAAAAATAAAACAATTGGATAAAAAAAATTGATTTGATTTTTCGTTTCGGCGCGGGTTTTTTCGACGCGGCCACTTCGGCGCCCTATATAAAATGGCTTTTTCGGCGCCAATGTTTAAAAATATCAAAAAATTTCCAAAAAAATTTTAATTAGCCTTTCAAGTGCATATAACTTATGCCATTTTCTTTCAAAGTACCGTGTTAATGCAATGGTGAGCAATGGTGCATAATTTTGGTCCCTAATTAACTTTTATATTTTGGTTCAAAATCACCAATCGGGCGGTTTCGAGGGTGCTGATCACAATTTGATCATAGGTTTGCCTAATTCAGAACCCCGGACTCAAATTTCGATTATTTGTATTGGGTTTGGCTTAAAAATTCCAAACTGACAAGCTATTCGATGGTACACAACACTGCAAAAAAAAAATTTTTTTTTAACTTTTTCTCAGAATTAGTTTGCATGTAGATCAAGTGGAGAATAAGGGGAATGAAGGACACATCAGATGGAGATAAGCGATGCCAAATGTATGGTGTGCTGTGAGGGTAATAAAATAATGCCAAGTGCGTTGGGTGCGCGTCGTTTTGTGTTCGATTTGCTGACTAATCATGCAGCGAGAGAATGATAGAGAGTCAGAGAAAGAAAGAGAGATTACAGGAGAAGGGAAAGAAACAGAGAGAGGAAGATAGATGCTCATATTCACAATGCTAACTATCCGCAGAAAAATCGCTAGCTGCAGATAAATCCATATTCACTAAGGATAAGGTACTTTTTGGAAAATTTTATTCCAAATTTAAAAAACTCAATAAAACAGTTTTTCGCAATTTATTGCTCAAATTTTGAAAATTTTTGGGGAATTTTGCTGGTCGGTTGGCCTATAGGCTAAAATTGGCAATTTTTGAGATTTTTCCAAAAATCAACATAAATCACCAAATTTTGAAAATTTTATGCTTTACATTAATAAAATGGACTTAAAAATGGATAAACTAATTAGTTAATAAACAATAAAGCAGTAAAGTTTCAAGGGAATAAAAAGTCACACACAGAAAAATCAACATATCGACATAAATTTGAAAATTTGGTACTTCGGGTACGCTTTCTCATTAATACCAAAAATTTTATATTTTTTTTACTGTAACCTCGAGACATTTTTTATGAAAATGATTTATTTTATAATATTTTAAAATGTAAAAACCATCGCACTTTTCTTTTGAAATATGCATTGTAAACTTAAAAAAATTATTCAAACTAAAATTATTTTAGATTTAAAATATCTCAGCTAATTTTTGTATTCGGTTTCTGTTGATTTAAGACAACATTTTCGAGACGAGCCATTCCATCTAATTTGAGTGATTTTGGATCAGTTTTGTCTAATTTGTAAGTAAACATTCTTATATTATTGTTTAATTGTTTAAACCGATTTTTTAGCAATTCGTTTTTTAAATTTTTTATTTTCATTAATAGTCGTGTTGTAATAATTGTTCTTTCATCTTCTTTTTACGAATATTTTTATTTTCATTTTGTTTGAACTCTTGTCCGGATGAACCTGCATTTGGAAACTTTTTAAGTTTTTAGATTTTCTAAATATCTTTCAAATTTACTTTACATTGTTCTTTTAATGTAAAATTTTTCTGTTTTTAATAAATTATTTTTAATTATAGATATTGTAAATATTAATTTTGATTTATTGTAAAATAACTAAGTTGTTTAACTCGGTCTGTTAAAACGATGATCAATTTATTTTAACATTTTTTCAATTGTATAATTTTGGCTAATAAATATTTGAGGAATTATTATATTAGGTGGTATTCACTTTTTGATTATGTGGTGCAAATTTATCTCTGTGGCAATTCTATTCGCATAAGATAAATTTATTCCTTTTTATTTGTTTTTAGATTAATTCATCTTTTATAAAATAAAATTAGAATTTTAAATTTTACACATTAAATAATAATTTAATTATTGGAAAAAGATTATATTTCTTTGATTTTCTAATGATATTCTTTTTTTATTTTTTGTTTTTTCATTTTAAAATACAGCTAAAAATTTGTTTTTATAATTAATTAAAATATTCTAAAACTTTTGTTAATTTTTATGGGTTTCAAATTTATTAGTCATCATGTGATCTGAACTTCATTGCTCCGATTTTCTGTCGTGTATATTGTAATTTTATTTACATTTCTCACAACATATTCAAATTTATTTTTGCAAAAAATTTTGTTACCAAAAAATAATTTGTATAAGCCATATAATTCTTAAATTGTTATTTCTTTCTTCAATAAATTTTTATTGTTTTTCTCCATTTAAATGTTATCACAAAGTTAAATGAAAAAATTTTACATTTCCATTTAATTGTTATTTTTTCATTTTTCAATAGAATCAAATTAATTTTCAATATTTAAGGTAGGATTTTTTGATTAGCTTTTATACTTATCCAAATCGTCTCAAAATTTATTCCGTAGAGCATATATTTTATTAGTTTTTAAATGCTCATTTATTGATAAAATAATATTATATAAAATTTTAACTTTCATTAATTTAATTTTTATTTTTAATGTAATGGTCTAAGATTTTTAGACTTATTAAAATATTAAGTTCTATACCTATAAATTTTTAGTGACTTTTAGGTCCTAAATTTGCTTTGTTGATTTTTAAATTAATTTAGATGATATTGTAATATAAGTATTGGTATATTATTAATTTTCAACTTTTTTAATTTTATCTTGACATAATGTAAATATATTTAAGAGTTTATTTTAATTATAATTACTTCATGAGTAATAATATTATAACATTTGATATTCCTTCTTTAATTGCTTCGCCAAAATACATTTTCATTGTATAAATTGTTTAATTACAATTTTTACATTTTTTGACAATTAATCATAAATGTTTATTGTCTTTGAATAAATTTTATATTCTTTAAAAAATAATTCGATTTATTTGTAAAAAGGTATAAAAAATATTTTTAATAAATTTTTTCTTTTTTTATTTATCTGATTAAATAAATATTTATTTTTTTGGCTTTTAATTATTTCAATTTTATATGAAAAACAATTTTTATTTGCATGATAAAAACTTTTTTTTATAATTATTTATTTTAATTACAATTGTTATTTCGTTCAGATATTATTTTATTGATTATATCTGTTGTATCTCATTCGTTTGCCATATTATTTTAATCCAGAGATAAATTAAATTTATTTTACTTTATTTAAATTATTGAGTTAATTTTTATTTTTTGTCTATTTATAATCTTTTGATTGGTAAAGTTAGTAATTCAAATGTAATTTTCGATATATAAAATGGATAATTTGAAAAATTTTCTTTTTAATAATCGTCGCATCCTCTAGTAGCTAAGCTCCAGAGCGCATATCTTCGAGTGGTTGCCAATTTGCATCATTCTTATTTTTTTATAGTTTGTCTTTTTGTGTAAAGTAAAAATTTTGGATATCGGAATTGTAATGTTTTGTTATTATATTTGGTTTAAATTTAATCAGTTTTATATATTTCTGTGGGATGTTATCAAATCATTTGCTTTTTTAAATTATATTTAGAGTATACTAGCTAAATTAATTCAAAAACTTTTGTAAATCTTTGTCTGTTTTAAATTGATTCATCTTTATTTTAATTATATCCATTATTAATTTTATACACTTATTTATTCATCATCCAATGAGAACTCAATTTTACATTCTTCTCTTATAAAAAATTTTTTGCGCATGTTTTTATGTATGAAAATCTATTTTCATTAATTTCTTATAAAATATATATATATTAATTGCAAAATATTTGAATTTATATTTTATTCTATAATATTTTTTCTATTACCTTATTATTACAATCATTGCCATTATTTGCTTTGTTAATAATAATATGAAAAATTAAAAATTTATTTATTTTCAAATTGTCCAGGCGTTAAGCAATGCGTTTCGTCTCATTGAACTTGTCTTTCGACATGATAATATTATTTGATTGCGTATTTTCTTCATTTAATCCATTTTGCATTCATTTTCTATAATTTTTCATTTTTTATTTGAAATTTAAAATTGTTTGTTGTTTTTATCCTTTCTTTGTCTCAAATTTTCATTGCACATTTGAATGTGTTTCTTGATTATTAAATTATAACAAAAATTTCTTTCCTTTGTTTTTTGAATAAATAAGAAATTAGAAGTCGTTATATGAGATACTATTTATTTTTTACAATAGACTTAGTATCTATGTTTTTTTTATCTTCATAAGTTCAAGTTTTGGTATTCTCTTGATTTAGTCAAAAAAAATAGAAAGCGGTCTACTTGAAAATTTACATTATTTAATGATTATTTATCATTATTTCGATTTATCTTAAAATCAATATAGCAAATATGGTTAAGCTTTTTGATCAAATAAAAAATTCGTTGTCAATTTCGATTAGAATATTAATTATTATTTTACAATAATGAATTATGACTTAGTCTTTTAATTTATTATTCTATATATAAATATCTTTTTAAACTCTTGATATGTTCCGATCCTTGTATCTTTACTTTCCGTTGTGCCTTTTTAAATATTATTTAAGAGGTTTTCCATTTAAATATGTTCAAATAATAGCAAATATCTGCTAGAAATTTTATGATAATTATTTTTTTTAGTTTATTTTAATTATTTTTATAGTTTATTTGACATATTTGAAATAAAGGAATACCTTTTGGCTTATTTTTTAAATCGTGATTAAATTCATTTTTAATCCTTTTTCTTTTAAAAGCATTATTTTAGGTTTTGAAATTTTAATTTTGGTTTTTTCCTATCTTTACTAAGAGAAATATTTTAAAATGGTTAAATGCTATTAACCATTTGGCTCCGATTGTCGAATAATTTTATTAAGCTTTTTCATATTATTAATATAATTTTATTTTATTTATTATACGATTTTTGATATATTTAGATATATTGTAAAGATAATGAAAATTATGGAATATAATTTTTTCATTATGCGATGTATGATATCATTTCTTTTTATTGATACCAACATATGAATTGTACAACGTGGGGTATAAAGTCATGGTTTGGATCGAAATAAATAAATTTATTATCTCTTTATTTTGATTTTTTCTTTTTTTGAACTTTCATCCTTTTGATTACCTTTTATTTTAGAATGTCTTTTAATCAGATAAAGCGAAGATTTTTCATATAATTCATATGTAATAAAGTTTTTCTTGGATTAAAATATTTCATTTTATTTATTGTGGTTTTTTATATTAATTAAATCAAAACATAAATATTGCATTTTATTCATTTTGGTTTTTTATATTAATTAAATGAAAACATTTTATTTCCATTATTTTAATTTTATTCACATTTCTATTCATCATGCACAGTGAATGCAAAAAATTTTTTTATTCATCATGCATTATGATCTCATTTTGACATATAGCGTAAATATTTTGTTATCATCATGTATTTACATACATTAATAATTTAATTTTATCTCAAGATTTAAGAAATATTTTTAAATATCTAACGTATGTATTTTAAGATATCTTCATAATAATATTTTAGATGGCTTAATTAGCTATCAGAGTTTATTAATTTTATTAATTTTTTTTATTTATTATTTATATTTCATCTTTTAATCTTTTTATTTGCGCTGCCGCTCCTTTCTTCGACAATAATTTTTCGTCTCGCTCATTTATCTCATAATTTTCGTTGAAGTCGTTTTACTTAGGGTGTAACATAAGTTTCCGCACAAATTTTTTCTGAAAAATTAAAAAATTCATAACTCCGTAATTTCTGCAGTTATTTTAATAATTCTTTTTTCATTTTATTCGTCAGAATTTCTTCTTTTATTTCATGCCATCGTTTCATTTTTATTTGCTTGATTAATTTTTTAAGTATTTTTCCCGACCATGCCAAAATTGAAAATTGGCCCACTAATTTTTCTCGAATTTTTTATGATCAAAAACTAAAGCAGATTAAAAAACGAAGGTTTTCTGTACAATTTAGACCAGTAGAATTCGAATATGGCCTTAAAGCTATCCTATCTTTTAACCCTGCGCTTGTACGGCTCCAACTCCATGCATGAAGTTGGAGCTGTACAAGTTTTTTGAGAATCCCGAGGCCAAATCTAAGGTCATATATTGGACTCAGCGTGGTCAATTTACCCAGTTTAATTAAATTCGGAATTTCCAAAACCACCTTTAATACATTTTGTTACTTGATGGTCTTGAAAAATGCCGGTTTTGGAGGCCATTTTTAATCTCGGCCCCACAATAATTCATTTTTTAAGTATTAAAATTTTTTCTTAATATTTTTTAAAGTCCTAACTTTCCTCTATTTATTCACGTTTTCTCTGCCTCTGTATCTCTTTTCGTTTTCTTTAAATCAGCCATCAAAAATACCTACCTCGAAAATGACCATTTTTACATTATCAACTCTAACTCCTTAAATACTTTTCTAATGGGATTATCTTGCCTGATAAATAGCAAACTCATTATCAATAATAATGGCAGATATTTCGAATCATGATTTTGATTTTTTTATTTATATTAGAAAAAAAAATTCTTTAAAAAAGTTGTGCGGAAACTTATGTTACACCCTAAGTAGATATTATTTTTTTCAATTTATTTTCCTGTGTTGACTGCACTCCCATTTTTAAAACTATATGGTTGCAATTTTGTTGAAGCTTTTATTTGTTAAGCTTTTTGATTAAAAATGAAATTCGGTGTCGTCCAATAAGAATATTTAATTAATTTTTATAATAAATAAAATATTTCCTAAGTCTTAATTTTTTTTTATTAAATATTAATATCCTTTATAAACTCTTGGTCAGTACGTCCAAATGGTTAATGTTACGAAATTGTTAGTGGAATTTATTAATTTCGAGTATTTTGTATATTATAATATTTTTGTTGGGACCGGTACTCTTTTGTCCGCCCACTTTATTTTCATGTCTTTATTTCTCTCCCCTTTATTCTCTCCTCTCTCTCTTGGTTGATGTTCCCCATAAATATCCCGCACCCTCTTTGAACAACCAAAATGGCCGAAGCAGCAATTCTCCAACTGTCCAATGTGTTTCTATTTTGTTTTATAATAGTTTTTTTAAAGCTTTGATTTCCTCATTTATTTATTTACCTTATTATGTCATAGTTATTCATTCTTTTATTTTAATTCACTTGTCCACCGTTGAAGTTGGTTATGAAATCCATTAGGCAAGCAGTTGATTAGCTGAAAAAAATTATCTTGGTTTTTTGTGAAGTTTAATTTTTTGAAAATAACAAAACTTTTTGAACTTTTGTTGAATAATAGAAAATACTTAGAGCTACCGAAAAATATCAGATTTTAAATTTGGTACATTTTAGGCGAAGTTATGAATAATTTTCTGTCGAAAATTTTTCTTTGATGGTTTTTTGAATAACGTCCCAGCACCGATCAGCAACCCCTCAACCTTTTAGCGAAAGATAAGTAAAATAAAAAGATTGATGGATGTCAGAAACAATGTCCGAAATACTATTTTTGTTTATATGTTTAGAAATTTTCAAAAAATACATCCCTAAAAATTCTTTTTGCTCAATTTTTGTTTGAAAATTCATAATAATTTTTAAAACAGTTGAACTCACTTGATTTTTTGTTTAAGAGCAGTAATTAATCCATTTTGTGTCCCTTTTTGATCAAATAAATTGTTAACTGTTTTGAAGCAATTTCGCGAAATGTTCTGATTTTCGACCCCCCAAACCTGATTTTTTAGGCCCTTTGTTCTGATTTTGAAAAATTTCAATGGAAGCCCTGTCTTAAGGCCATTTCTAGTCGGCAAGAAAGACATTGGACTTAACTTGCCAGCCCTACTAATAACGAAAATAGACACCTAATTATTTAGCTATTTGGATCAAATAAGGGTTATTCTAAATTTTACTAAGTTTTAATATGCCATTTGCCTAAGCTAAGGTTGTCTATTTATTTTTGGATTTAAATTTATGACTTTTCTTTTATTTTCCCCATAATTTTTTGACATTTTTTGCATATGATAATTTGAGTGTACATAATTTGTTTTTTTCTTAAAATGCGACTTTTTTATTTGAAAAGGTTTAGATCTTTCATATAAGTTTTATTTGAACAAAATAAAATTCTTCTCATGTTAAAAGACTTTGCAAAGAATTGACAAAGGAAAGAATTCATGGCCTTTTTCCGTTTTAATTACTGCGTTGTAATTATCTGTAGAAGTGACACGGCCTTCGGTACAAATATTTTCTCCGCATATGATTTTTGCCTTAATCAAATATTTTGGCTTAAATTTATTCAGTCTGTTTTTTGCCTACCATGCCACCCTTTTTTGGCCGAGTTGGGACAATAAACTCATTTTTGATTGTTAAATCCTTGTCCAATTTTTCAAAATACAAAGCGCAGCAGTTTTCTTTCTATAAAAGGAAAATTCAAATTCAAATAAAGAAGAAAACAAAAAATATCTATTAACAAAATACTGATTTAATTATTAATTTTTTTCTGAATCCAATCCTTAAGCTTTAAAAAGCCGATTTTTCGAGATTAAAAATTCGAGGCTGAGACATTGATCCTATAATTTTTTTAATCGACAATTAAAATCTGGATTCTCAAGCAATAGAATTCGTTAATTTGTAAAACACCAATCATTCAATTTCTTTACCTTAATTGACCGTATTGCTCCTTCATAATTATTAAGTTGTTGATCACCAATGACATTTAGGCATAAATCCACCATACGCCAAGAACCAGTAGGTGTGTCGGAAGCTGCAAAAAATTGATAAAGTAATTAAGGTAACTGGAACATAAATAGTCTTAAGCAAGATTATTTTATTCTTAGAAGTTTTAAAATATATTATTTTTGACATAAAAAACGAAAAAACGTTCCTAAATTAGCGGTTTACAAACGCGGTAACACTACCTGTTTGTACTTTACATTGATATTTTTGGATTTGAAATTGAAATGGAACAATGCAAAGTTTAGCATACGCTATCGAATGTTAAGAAAAATTTAATGCTTCTGAAAAAATTAGACCATTTTTAGTAGTAAAGGGACAATTTTCTCGTTTGATTATATTTTCGAATTTACTCAATGAACGACTCATTTTGCCAATTTAAAGGTTATTTAATTTTGTATTTTGTACTAGGTACATAATGTCTATTTTTAATGAATAAATCACCTTTCACACCGGTGGGAGAGATCGTACAAAGGCAGTTCGTACAATGCAGTTCGTACAATTTGCAGTTAATACAATAGGCAGTTCGTACAATGGGCAGTTCGTACAAAGGCAGTTTGTACAATGCATTTCGTACAATTTGCAATTAGTACAATAGGCAGTTCCTACAATGGCAGTTCGTACAAAGGCAGTTCGTACAATGCAGTTCGTACAATTTGCAGTTAGTACAATAGGCAGTTCGTACCATGGGCAGTTCGTACAAAGTCAGTTGGTAAAATGCACTTCGTACAATTTGCAGATAGTACAATAGGCAGTTCCTACAATGGCAGTTCGTACAAAGGCAGTTCGTACAATGCAGTTCGTACAATTTGCAGTTAGTACAATAGGCAGTTCGTACAATGGGCAGTTCGTACAAAGGCAGTTTGTACAATGCATTTCGTACAATTTGCAGTTAGTACAATAGGCAGTTCGTACAATGGCAGTTCGTACAATAGGTAGTTCGTACAATAGGCAGTTCGTACAATGGAGTTTCGTACAAAGTTTCAATTTGGCGTTTAGTACAATAATTTTAAAAAATAAGTGGCATTTTTCATCAAAATAACAAAAAGAAAGTAAATTATAAATAAATAATGAGTATCCATCCAAATAACAATAACCAAAACAATAATAATTCATCGGACCTTTTCGGAGAATTTACATCACTTCAACTGAATTTGGCCAATGAAAGTTTTCGACAATCTGTTTAAATTTTACATAACTAATTTTATTCCGCTCCCCAATTTTTTTTTGCAGAAGCAATGATTAATGGCACCATTTGATTGCGATAAAGTCGATGAATGCTGTATACCTAATCAACAAACACCTTGGCTTTTCCAAAACATCCCCGACTTAGAAACCATTTTTGATGTACATTTTCTGCCAAAAGTAGTCTCTAAATCTGAAAAATAATTTCAGGTGCGAGCGAAAAGTTCCGTCGGCAAGCCCCAATTTTTTTTCAAACATAAATGGGCAAGGGAAGGGAAAAGGAGAGGAATAATAAAAAATTG